>JAOXOE010085060.1:0-26852 GCA_028565055.1 Phoeniculus purpureus
CTCTTTCAGTTTCCTAAGATAACCATTGTCTGGCAAATTTATCCGAGATCTCACTGAGACCTGACTGCTTTGGTTTCTTTTCCCCTTAAAACTCGGGAGCAAAGCAGTTTCTTAGTTTCAACACGTTACAAGTATTTATATAGTCTAGTTTTAGTCTAGGTTAGGAAACACGATGTATGTCTTCATTAACATTTTAGTATGCAGTGCTAGTTATTGACGGGTGTGAATGTTGCCTGCTGTGTGTGGCACATGGTGGTTTTGTGTGCCACTGCTTGTGAAACAGTCAGAAGTTACACCTTGAAGTATCATGTATAAACAGCTATGCGTTATCACTAACAGGAATATAGACCTGAAGCTTAAGGTGGGCCATTACAATCAGTGCTGAACTCTTTCAGCAGCACCAGATGAAAACAACTGGAGAATGTTCTAAAATACTGGCAGGTGAAATGCATTGCTTGGAATGTGGATTTCCAAATTGCACATTTGGTATTTCTCCTCTAAGTGTGTTGCACTTAGTGTCATGGTCTGACTGACTGAGTTGCTGTTAAGTCATGGGCTGGACTTGATGATCTTAGAGGTCTTTTCCAGCCTCAATAATTCTGAGATTCTGTGATTCTGCAATTCAGCTTTTGTTCATTTGTTTACTGCCTGACTTTTAAGTGGTTTAGTTATGATGTTATATATTACTGGTGTGCAGACATTAAAATTGTTCAAATATGCTTCTATTAGCCATATTAAGGTCTCTTTATTGTAACTTTTTTATTATAATGAAATAATTAGAGTCCCCAAAAGCATGTGGCATTTTAAGTACTCACATTCTTCTGTTTTCCTCCTCCAAGATGCAGAATCGGATGGCAGTACTTCTTTGTAACCTGAAGCCTGCAAAGATGAGAGGAATAGTATCTCAGGCTATGGTGATGTGTGCCAGCTCCCCAGAAAATGTGGAAATTTTGGCTCCCCCACCTGGGGCAGTACCTGGGGATAAAATCACTTTCGAAGGCTTTCCTGGTAAGTGTATACTTGGAAAATTGGAGGAAAACAGGTATGTCAAGGTGACTTCAATGTTTAAGCAGATAAAACAGCATTTTATACTTGTTGCATTGTTGTTAAGGTTTTCTGAATTAGTTATATTCAAAATTTTGTTATTACCATGCTAGGATTGTGTAAACAAAGGATTGATATTAAGTTGTATTGCAACTAAGTCGTATTGACACAGTTGCATTGACTAAGCTGTAGGAATAATCACTCATAACTTCTAGTGAAGATGTGGTAAATGTTGTATGTGTGGCCTCTGTTACATGCAGGATATGCTCATTGCTTTCTATTGTTTTTAGAAATGGAGGTACAAGAGTGCATCAAGCTGCAGAGCAAACCTGTTTAGTGTACAAGCCCTGCAAAATGATGTCTGACTCAGCCTGGGCAGGTGGAGTTTTTGACAGTCAGTCTGTTTATTTTCAGACAGAACCTCCAAACTTGCCTCTCAAGTTTTATCAAAATAATTGAACTCTTTTACTCCAGTTCTTTTGCAGTTTCAAAATGTTTTCCAAGAGCAAATCAGTTATAGAAACATTTGTTTAGAATTTATTCCCAGATGTTAAAGTAGACAGATACTCTTTTATACCACCAAAATGTTAACAGTTGTACTAGTGCTAATGTTATGACCTGTGGCCTGAGATACAAGGTGTTGTATCAGTTTTATTCTGGTAGTGAACCAAACCTGTGGAGCCCTGGTAAGTCCCAGATGAAGGATCTAACCACCTCTTTGAAAAGAATGTGTATTCAGAGCTATAGCTTATAGTCTGAAATATGACAGCTGTTCCCTAATATTTCTTAAATATCTGCTCAGAAAAATTGGTAAATATGAGATTAAAGCTAATCTCTGACCTTGAAAATAATGCTTAATCAGTGCAAACTAGGTTATGTGCCTTCTGGTTATATAAAACTTAATGTAAAGAATTTTAAGACTTGTGATTTTATTATCTTGAAATGAGTAGGGAAAAACAAGCCAAAAAATACCATGGATGGACGGAGACTTACTTACCAAGTCAATTTGGCATCTGCTTCAGTAACTTAATTTGTATGTAATTGTGTTGTGCGTACTGCCTTTGTAGACCACAGTGTTAATGCTATTCATGGGTAGATTTTTGGTTGCGTTAGCATTTGTTTGGGTTTTTGGGTTCTTTTTATTTTAGTGAGAGAATGCGATTGTTGCCACTTACCTTCTTCTCTTAAGTGATTAACAATTTCTGGTGTGATCAGTCCCCCATCTCCTTCCTCCTGCCCTATTCCTTTTCCTGGTTTGGTTTTGGTCGTTGGTTTTATTCTTTTTTGAACAGCTGTTTGTTTTTGTTTTGTGGGCAATTCTGTGTTTGGTTTTTATTCCTGAAGAGAGCAAAACTCACTGGGAGACTAGAAAACTGTTTCTCAATGTTAATGGGATTGTACATTTATGTCTTCTACTTGCCTTCTTCATGTTAAAATATCATGTGCTTCTTAGCTGCTCTCTCTTCAAAGACAGTCTGGCACTTCACTCATGCAGTTACCAGGAAGGCAGAATCCTTGCTGTGTCAGATGTCAATTCAGTGCCTAATTTAAATTCTGATTTTTTTTTTTTATTTCTTTAAAGAGTAATTTTAAAACATAAAAATTCTGTTTGAGTCCTTGAAATTAAAATAGAAGGGACAACTGTGTCTTATTTTAGTTTGAAGTATAAGGGCTTCAAGCAGCAGCAGCAACAATAAAGCAACTCCAAAACGCATACAGCTGTCTATTAAACCACTTGGAATCAAGTTATTTTTAAGCTTTCTGTACCATACAAAATATTAATGAGATACAGGCTAATTTTCCTTGGTCATCTTAGTCAAAGGCAACAAACTGCCTCTTGAGTCAAGCCAATTGAACAACTTCCTCCAGAAGAGAGTTTTCCTAGAACCCTCTCTTGAGTATCTTGGAGGAATACTGCTGTCTGGAGGAGTGCTTTTTTTTAATGTTTGTTTTAACAGTGTTTTACAGTCCAGTATATGAGTCTTCCAACATCTTTTGGGCTTTTTTTTTTATTGAGCACTTCACTGAATTTCTGTCCACCTTCAGTGGAAAAGGTCCTATTTACATGCCACAGAAAAATGATTTAGTCACGTGCCTGTGACTACACCCCTCTGCACACTACTTGCTGTAAGAGAGCAAGAATTCTTGGAGTTTTCATGGATAATATTGAAATAATATGAAAATCTTCATTCTAATAGTAGTATAACTGATGTTTTGACAAAACTTTCCAATGCAAAAGTGCCCTGGGAGTCACCAGTACCAGATTATTTAATTATATAACTTAAATTGATCAGCTTTAAGATTCTCTGGACGTTTAGGTATCTCTTTAAAAGGAAAAAAAAGGTGCTAAAACTGGAGTGCAGTGGTTAGTCTGTATTTAACATGGATTTTTGATCAAAGCCTGGTGGTGTGGACGCTTTCCTTCAGTTTTACAGTTATAATCCACAGTGCTATTCATTTTTCATAAGGTCATACATCACTGCATCTTTTTCTTCCTTCTTACACTGAGAGAGTTGCTGCCTGTTACAAAGTGGAGAGGTTTGTTGCTTGTTGTGAGATTTCTTTTGCAAGACTGAATGACATATTAAACAGAATCTGGGACCTTTTAGGGACCCCTTTTTATGTAAAGAGAGTGGGAAGCTCATTAAACCATGACAAGCTGAAATTTATTTTATTTATGGAAACCCTTCTAAAGAATATTTTCTGGGAAGAAGGAATGCAGTGAGGAGAAGGCATAAGAAAAAGCACAGCCTAAAGCTCTGGTAGTATTTAAAATCTATGCCTGCGCTAATCTAATATGAGCTAACCACAGATCCCAAAGGAGCTTGACACAGAATTCCAAAGAAACTTATTAATATCCAGAGCATGTTTTTTATAATAAAAGTCAGGGAGGTTTTTCTTACTGAAAAAATTCACTTTTTGTATTTGATGAAGGGAAGGGAAATGCACAATGAATCATTTAATATTCTGTTTAATGATTTTATTGGATCGTTTGCATTCACTTTGGTCTAAGTCCAAATCTGTCTTTGTTCATGAACTTGGGCACTGAGCAGGATATTTATTTTTTTGAAAATGTGGTTAGCTCTAAATGTTTAATTTAATTTTGTGTTATTAATGGTTTTTTGTCTCGATACTGAGTGCACTATGAATGTGACATAACGGCATTATTGAACGCTGCTCTGGGAAGCGAAGCCAACTTTATGGAGTAATTGGTCCTAGACTGCTTTTCTTACACAGTTCTGGATATAGAAGTGACGTAATCTAGATGTGTCTGCAGACAGAAGGAACATACTTTTGCGAGAATTTGGAATGAGAGGAGATTGAACCACTGAAAGGAGAAAAACAGTGAGGCAGTCTGGATTGAGAATAGTTCCTTTAACCAACCACCTCTTGGTCAGCCATCCAGGTAGACACCAAGCAGCAATGAATTTAAACCAACTGTTAGGAACGTGTGCTAAAATCCCTGTGTCCGTTTTTAGTTTTCACTGAGTAGTGAAGAGGAGAGCACTTGACATTCTGCTCACTTTGAGAACTCCTCATTTTGCTTTGGAAACTTCTTGCTTCTCTGATTGGATCTCAGGGACGGTATGTTTACTAGGATTTGGTTTTTGATTCCTGCTTCTTCTGGAACTTATGTTTTTAAGAGTTTGGGTAGAATGGTGCCAATATGACACTCCAAGTGAATATATATAGTGCCAACAATGAAATAGTAAGGGATCCCTTTCACCATTTAAATGTCTTTGTATTTAGAACAAGTCTTGTTTGCTTGTTCTAAAGAGGCTTGTCTTATTTGTCTTGCCTATATTACACATAAGAGGTGAAGAGCACCCTACAGCATTATGATTAAATAATGTTAAAAATGCAGTATCTCTTCATTAAGAGAGTCTGCATGGTATTAGAATCAAGAGATTAAACTTACTTGACCTTTGAACAGAAATAATTGCCCAGTGAATTGGTTGACGTACTTTATCTAGATTGTGTCAACAGGCAGGACTTTATTCAGTATCTTTATGAGAGAACTTATTTAGCTTAGTTGTTTTGTTCCTATAGTGTGCATTTCATGCCTATTTATAAATGAGAGAAATGTTACTCTGAAATACTTCACTATTCTGTGTCATTTGTTAATGGTACTTAAAGCGTTAGTAGAAGAATGTTGTGGTCATTAGAAATCTTTAAATAGTTGTATTGCTGATGTCAATACCTGTAGATCACACATAGCTTATCCTAGTGTCAGCATTGAAAGAGGGAACTGAGACTTGCAGGGACTGTATTAATCCTTTTAGTTACTAGCAAACTTTGTAAGCTCGCAACTAGCAGTGGTTTGATTTCTTCCTTTTGACAGCATTTGTGGTCTTTTTCTTGCAACTTTTATTCCCCTGAATGAAGAGCATGTTGAGAGAGGCTCTGGAGTTATTTCCTAAGCAATCCATAATTCCGATTTAAAGTTTGCAGTTTGAGAATCATAGGTAATTATTTTTTCTCCTTAAAAGTGTGTGCAGTGATGCTCTGTGGGCTGTCACAGGCATGTGTACAGCAGTGTGCATAGGTAGAGCACTCGCTCTGCCTCCTGTGTTATATGCTATCAAGTTTATTCTTTGTTTTCAAACAGGAGATCCTGAGAAGGAACTTAATCCCAAGAAGAAGATTTGGGAGCAAATCCAGCCTGATCTTCATACCAATGACCAGTGTGTCGCTACCTACAAAGGAGTTCCGTTTGAAGTGAAAGGGAAAGGAGTCTGCAGGGCAGAGACCATGGCAAACAGTGGAATTAAATAAGCAAATAAATTGTTATTAAAAGCTGTTTTGGATGTTGAAATAGAAAGTAATGCAAGCACAATAAAAGACATCAATGTATTACCCCTCTAAAATGCATGCCTGATAGCTTTTTTTTTTTGACTCCTCTTCCAGAGGTACAAAATTGTTACCTCCAGCACTTTCACAATTCACTGATTCACTACGCTTACTGTTCTTCAGGTTCCATACTGTCAGCGATCGCTAACCACTCAGTGCTCAAGACTTGTTCATGGTAGAATTACAGGTAAGGAAGCAAGGTTTCTGGACAGCTAGAAGGTGTAGAGGATCCATGGAGCAAGCGCATCTGAATAAGGAAGAATTTCTGCCACATTCTGTATGTGCTGACTGCTCCTCAAGAGGTGCAAGACTAGCAAATGATCAGTGCAGACCACAATTGTCTTTGTTCTTCTAGTCACGTTTTAATAGTTTTTCTCCTCTTCTTCCAAGCAATTTTCAGCTCTGTTATAAGCCTTTGCTATTCTGTTCTTGGCTGTGTTGTCTCAGTAGTCTGCAGAGCACTGTGGTTGGAAGATGAAACTGTGGCCCTTTATTCACCAAGATGTACAAATGGGCATACTTCCATGTCCCAAGGTTAAACGTGGTATAATGTCAATAAGATCAAAGCTGTCACTTTGAAAGAGTTCCTTATCTCTTCCACCTAGGTATAGTTCCTTTCAAATGGTACTAAGAAAACATGAATAACAAATAGATTTCCAGAACTGGTCAAATAACTATCCAAAAATTCAACTCCATGCTCAAACAGGTATTGATTGGTGATAAGGTAGCGAAGTAATTGGGTTTTTTGTTTGTTTCAATGTATTTTTATGCAATCATATTTTATGCAAAAGATGCTTTGGTTTCAACATAAACAGCTTTGTCATGCTTTAAAATTATTCTGTAGTAACGTAGTACGAGTAGTTACAATTGCTATGGTAATGTCCCCCCATTACTGCTTTTCATCATCCCTGCCTTTTTCTAGTTTGATAATAACTAACGTCAATTTTCAATAAACCTTTAAAATAACTAGAGGTACTTCAGATATTTTGGCATCTAGTATTTAATTAGCTGGTTAATGTCCAACCGCTGAAAATGTTCTAACCACTGAAATAAAATAGGAGTTGCTTTTGGACACTTTGAACTTTATCCAGTGAACTGACAGAGAGAACAGAATGATACAATTTTAATAACAGAAAATGAAAAGGAACAGGCACAAAAGATGTACAGATTTCTTTTTCAAATGAGTTTTGTATGTGCCTGTAAACTGTGTTAATTTTCCACACAGCTTACTAGCAGTAGTTACTAGTTCTTGTAAATGTGCTGAATAGTGTCCATGGGAGCTGCTTTATCTGTCTTGTACAGTATATAGCCAACAATGCCTTACTAAACAAAATTCTTCATGTTCAGAATCTCGTTTCTAACTAATCCAGAATCAAGGTAAGGAAATAACTTACAGTAGAGAATTCTTATCTTTTAATACTGAAAAGCTCTTTACCAACTTAGGAATTCAGAGGAACTTCAGAAAGTCTGGAAGAAGTGAGCAAAGAGGTTCCCTTGCAGTCTGAACTTGTGCATTGTTAACCTATTTTTTTGGTATGGATTTGGAGTGTTCCAGTTGATGGCTTCTACTCTTTTATTTCTATTAAATATTAACTACCAGAGAAAGTAGAAAAACGAGCCAATTTTATTCCTTGCTGTGTTTACATAGAAGCACTTGATAATTATTTTGTCTTATAAGATGCAAGACCTTTCTTAAGACAGTAGCTCTTTCCTCTTTAGTTGTGCTCTTCTGGTTGTCTAGGAAAATGTATTTATGCCCTACTAAGCTCAAGAGTGACAACAGGGTACTTGAAGCACTGTGCAAGTAGGCTTCCTCATTTAATCCAGCCTCTTCTGCCTTGTCTGCATGAGTAAGTAGAACTGCAGTGAAATCCTTCCATGTGGGCCCCAGAAGTTCCTGTAATGAAAAACAAATTGTGGTGGTTTGGCCCTGGCAGGGGGCCAGGTACCCACCAAAGCCTCTCTGTCACTCCCCCTTCTTGGATGGCCAGGGGAGAGAAGAATGTAAAAAAAGGTTGGAGGGTAAGGACAACAACAGTTTAATGAAGCAGAAAGCAAAAGCAGCAAAGCCAAATAATAAAAGGTGTTTTCTACTTCCATCAGCAGATGATGTTTAGCTGCTGTTCTAGGGAGCAGGGCTTGCTACACATCGTAGCTGCCCTGGGGAACAACCACTCAACAAATGCCTTCTCTTCCTTCTTTTCTGTTGCTTTTGTATCTGCAGTGATGTCATATGGTCTGGAAATCCCTTCAGTCAGTTTGGGTTAGCTGGCCCAACCCATCCCTCAGCCTGCTGTTGAGCAGAATGTTAGGAAAGAAAAAAAACCCCACAGGCTGGGTGCTGTGTGAGCCTTGCTCAGCAGCAGCCAAAACACTGGGGTCTTACCAATATCCTTCCAGCTACCAGCTCTGCCAGCACCAGGAGAGGTGTCATGGGGAGGATCAGCTGGGTCCCAGCTAAACCAAATACAAAAATCTTAAGCAGTGCTATATTCTCGTTCGTTTTCCCCATTCTTACCTTACATACACATGGTTCGATGTTATTTTCCTGGCAATATTCCAGTTCCTGGTGTTTGAATTATTGGAATGTCTCAGGTTTTTCACCTTCCCAAGACACTGACATCCACTTACAGTGGCAGTACGTGACTGTGCAGTACTATGTTCTCTATTTGCTTACTACAGATGCGAATAGAATTTTTCCAGTTAACAAGTGTCAATGTGAATAACTGGTAGTTTACCTGTGTTGCACATCAACTTTTGTCAGTAGCTACCATGTCTGTATTGCTACACTTTTTATAACTATGAAATAGTTTTCTAAATCACTAGATCACCTTGTGTTGAAAAAAAAAAAAAGGAATCTTTTCTCTGTTACACTGAGTGCAGTTCCAGCTGTGTCCCATAAAACAGCTATCTTAAGCAATTCCAGAAAAAAACAGATCAAATGCATCACCATAAGTGAGGGGCCAGAGTTTGTCCACTTAACTGCTGTGATTCATCTGATAGAAGGGAATGGAGAAAACTGCTTTTGCATTGATGAGCACAGAAAGTGGTAACTTGAGTAAGCGATTGGACTTTCATCTACACGTGTAAATGAAATTACAGCTTCGGTGGACTTGTGCTAACCTCTGTGTCTGAGAAGAATCCTATTTGGGTAATAAAATCCAACTCAAACTACAGGAAAAGTGAGGACTAGCCTAACAATCAAGAGGCCAGCAAAACAAACACCTTTTGAAAGGTATTTGTGTATCTGTATATGTTGGTGTGGTTTTATAGGTATTGTATATTTAGATGACATCAGTTACAACAGGAGACGTGAAACAGTGGACCAGGAAGTCCCTTCCAGTCATAAAGGTTTTCCCTCAGTCCAATAGTGTGAGACGTGCCAAGTGTAATGTGTAGACTTTAGCAATAACTGAAATGCCTTATTTCTTCAGAAATCTTAAATCCCTGGTTCATCTGATAGATAACAGAGCAGTATCTTTAGCTGTTTGCTGGCCCTTTTTTTTGTAGGTACAGCAGGACAGAGCTGATCATCCTTGTCCCGGGTGCGTCAGACTTTTTGTGGGATTTTGTGAGCCAGGTAGTCTGACTTTGGCTTGCTCTTCAAGCTAGATCTGTCATGCTGAACCATTAACTATAATTTCTAAGAGAAAAGCTTACTTTGATAGGTAAATTCCTAACTTCCTTTGTGCTGAGCCCGCATGCAAAAGAGAGCAGTTCTTGCCTCTCTTTCCTTAGCTCTCAATTTTAGGGTGGTGAAGTGTAGTGTATGGTACTGGAGTTATGAATGGCCAGTTTCGGATGCTGACTGTGGAGTACTCCAGTGTCCAGCTGCACTTCTCTGTTTCACTTTCGCAGTCAACTCTTCTGTGTCCACTGTCACCTGAAAACAAAGGAAGTACCTTGGGTACTTCGGGAGGTTAGGGCAGAGACTATTTGTTACCTGGATGAGCTGAATTGCTTGATTGCTTTCATCTGGGCACAGAGGCAAGTCAGCCCTCAGGACCAAAAGTGCTAGGTGCAGACCTTCCTTCCCAAAGTGATGAGCCAAGGCTGATCTCACTGTGTCCTTCACCTGCTTATTACTTAGACTGCTGTGAGGGTAGCTTGGAGTGTCGAGTACTTGAACACGAAGAGCCAGCTCACTGCCATTTCTTCGTATAATCCCCGAAATGCGGCAGCTACGTCCGAGGCTGCAGCATGTAGTCACAGAGCTTGGGGAGAGATGACTCTCAAAGTCTGAGCTGCCCAGCAGGCTATTCCCAGCAGCACTTTTGCCAGTCTGAGGTCTTCCAAAGACAGCGAGGTTGATGGTCATCTCATTGCTGTCTGCCATCATGTGTACTTTCATCTATATCACTAAGTGAAGTACAAACAACATGAGCCGTTTCAGATCATTTAAGCAAAAAAACCCTGCAGCAATAATTGTAAGATTCAATATCTTTCGAGTGTCCTTCACTGCCTGAAACATTTTAAGGAGTGTGTGGCATAGATAAACATATTCAGCACAGAACATAAACCTCTGTCTCATCAAAAGATGCACACCATGATCTTCCTGACTGGATTCACTGTGGGTCTTTGTGGGTTTTTCAATGATCAGTGGTTATTTTTTTTTTAAGAATACCTTTGGAAAAAGGCACCTTGTGCTGGTCCTCATTTCCTCATCTGTCTAAATGTGCATTGTATTCTTTTTCTGTAACATGGTAACGTGACCCAGAAGACATGCATTTGTGAATTCCTTTTGAAAGTCACAGAATCACAGAACATCAGGGATTGGAAGGGACCTCAGACGATCAACCAGTCCAATCTCCCTGCCACAGCAGGATCACCTAGATCAAGTCACACAGGAGCATTTCGAGGCAGGTTTTAAACGTTTCCTGAGAAGGAGACTCCGCAACCCCCCTGGACAGCCCCTTCCAGTGCTCTGTCACCCTCAGCATGAAGAAGCTCCTTCTCGTGTTGATGTGGAACCTCCTATGTTCCATCTTACACCTATTGCCCCTTGTCCTATCTGCCACTGAGCAGAGCCTGGCTCCATCCTCCTGACACCCACCCTTTCCATATTTATAAACATGAATGGGGTCACCTCTCAGTCTCCTTGATCAGGATTTGTTCTTTTGTTTTTCCCTGTAAGCAGTCCATGCTTAAAGGCTTAATTTCTAGTTATGTCACTTACCTTATTTCCTCTTAAATTCCTTTTTCATTCAGGCTTCATTCATAAACCATGTGTGCGACGTAAAAAGGTCTTACATGGACTTTGAAACTTGACAGCGACAACGTACCATGCCGAGAGTGTTACCTACTCAATAATCTGGTTAATCTATTACTGATAGATCCACAGTCAGTTCGTTGTGGTCGGTTGGTAATTCGCACTGTTGAAGTTTTGCAGTTTAGCTACAGATGCAGTTTTTGCAATCACTTTGATGACTGTATGAAGTAAATACTTTTGAAGTTACTGGACTTCTACCAGCAGTTAAATGTGAGAGCGATAATGGAGGGACTGAGGTGAGGTCGAGGTGAGGTCGTGTCGCATGTTCTTGAATGTGTGCTCCTATGCGCATGTGAAGAGCAGATGCACTTTAATTATGGCAGTGAATTGTAATACTTCCTAACCACTGTGTAAATCATACGTAGATTTAAAACTGTTTGCCTAACAAAGATGGATTAAAATAATTTTATAAAATAGATGAAAATACAGAAATTATTTATTAATCAGGAAAAAAACTGAAGGCTTGCACCTCTGCCAGTCACCTCCTCACTTTAAGAAAGAGATGGAGGGGCTGGAGTGGGTCCAGAGGAGCAACAAGGCTGAAGAAGGGAGTGGAGGGAACGTCTGATGAGGAGAGCTGAGGGAGCTACGGATGTTTAGCCTGGAGGAGAGTCATGAGGGGACCTTATCATTCTCTATAACTACCTGAAGGGAGGTTGTAGAAAGGTAGGGGTCAACCTCTTCTCCCCGGAAACTAGGAACAGGATGAGAGGACAGGGCCTGGGGCTGCCAGGGGAGGGTTAGGTTGGATGTTAGGAAGCCCTTCTTCACAGGTGATCAAACGTTGGAATGGACTGTCCAGGCTAGTGGTGGAGTCCCCATCCCTGGAGGTGTTTAAGGACAGACTGGATGTGGCACTTAGTGCCCTGGTCTAGTTGATTGTGGTGATGTTAGGTCGTGGGCTGGGCTGGATCATCTTAGAGATCTTTTTGAGCCTCAGTAATTCTGTAATTCTGTGATCAGCAGTTACCTTAATCTCTTGATATGTTTCTTTCTCTTGTAAGCATCTGTAGTAGCGTTGAAAACGGGGACAAAAAGATTTTCCAGAAGGGACCTACCACTTTCTTAGACAATTTTCCGTAACGTTTCTGTGCCTTAGTGGAAGATAAATGAAAATTTGTAGTTTAATGACCAGATTGTGTAATAGAATGAAAAGTGGAGAACAGAAGACCTGTGTTCACAATGAAAGCTGTAGACAAGCACCTCTCTGACTGTAAATCCCAGGTGAGTGAAGCACTTGTTTACTCCAGGGTATCAAGATGCTCATTACAGTGAGAGCAAGAATCTGTTGCGTAAACTGTCTAGGGTGGAAGGAAAAGAAGAAGGTGCCCACTGCAGCCACATACTGCTGGGGACATTTCCATTCTAAATGTAGCTCCATGTGTCAGCCTGTAAGTACTGCTTTGCCAAAGTACCAGGGCTGTTCCTGTCTGCCACAGCAGCAGAATGAGACTTCAGTTCGTCTAGAAGCCTGTTGTCTCCCACTGTGGTGCCACAGGCACAGCCAGTGCTTTGGCAGAAGGCATGAGCTGATGTGGCTTTCACAGCCCCCTCACGTAAGTTCACGTGAATGTGTTCAGAGTTCGCGTTATTGGCTGTAGGTGGCTGTGTAATAACTTGTTGCAAGCACGGGGACGGTGTAGTTGCCCCAGGCTCTCAAAGCTGCCTGTTCTGAGTGTTTCGCTGTATTGTGTGTGTCACCAGTTACTGATATTTTCACTGTGAAAAGCCTTGCTCCTTGGTGCTGTGCACAGCCCTGGCATCTATTCATACATGAAGTGTACGGCGGAGTTCTTTCCTTTGCTGGTGAGTGCAGACTCAAAGGCTGGGTGGGGTGTGACTTCCTTGCAGTGCAAAGGAGTAGGTTGGTCTCATGAAACTATGGATATTAATGAAGATAAAAGCCAGATGTTTCCTTTAGTTTGCCTGGCAGTCTTTGGTTAAATTGTCACAATCTAGCTCTGCCCTTTTCAGAGGGTTGTTCCTATACTCAGTAATGCCTCTCCTGATATCTGAAGTCACTAGGTGTCCCATTGCTGAGCCAGTGGCCTGCCAGGCTATGCACACACAAGGATTTGTGATTCTATGATTTAGACTACCAAGAAAGCTAGAGTCTCAGAGGCAGAGGAGTGTTGTATGCTAAATGCAGCTCACCCAGCTAGATGGAAAACAGGGCGTCTATGCTGGCAAGATGGCTATGACATTAAGAGTAGTGTAAAAGAGGCACTGCTTACATGATACCTAAAACCTGGCTGAGCAAACTTGCCTACAAAAAAGAGGCATTTCTTTCCACTGTTATGATGAATGTAATACAGTCCCAGTTGGGACACATCTGGAAGGTCTTAGAACAGCCCAGGCAGACAATTTTAAGAAGTTGTCTTCCTGGGAGGATATGACAGGGGAAAAAAAATAAATCAAACTTGTTTAGGCTCCTCAAAGTTTGTGGAAAGAGTCCTCCCCAAGGTGGCAGCATCAGCCTGCTCCACCGGTACTGGAAAACAGCTGGAGTCTCCATGCTCTGGAGTCTCCTGCTGAAATAAAATACTGGGTCAGAAATGAGCTGAAGCATTAGAAAATATACAAGAAATGCAGGAACCTTCAAGCACCTCTTGAAATAAGAAATGTGAAAAGCATTTGTCTCTCCTTTGTCACAAGAAAAACATTTCTACTTACATGAAATGCAGACAGTGGCATCTTAATGAATTTGAACAGCAGAAATTGAAAGGTTAAGAAACTAAAAGTGTTACGTTTCTAATCAAGACATTTGTTTTCACTGGCTTCTAAGTTGCACTGGTGATGTTTACCATGGGGCTTTAGATAGGGGATCTAAATGTCTACTGTCAGAGGACAACTCTGAAAAGAACAAGTGGAACAATATTGCCCTGGATGTCTTAGCACTGCTCGCTGTGGGGTTCTGTGCAGGCTTTATTGCTGTTGCTTTTGTTTGGTTCTGCACAACTTTATTTATCAAATGGCAAAGAGAAAACCCAAACTGAGCTAATTGCAGCTTGGAAGGCAGGAAGCCTTCCTGTAGCTGATGCCTTGTACTGCTCCCCTGGAAGCACGCCAAGCAAGTCTAGCAAAGACGGTTGAGAATCTAAAATGACCCTAATCTAATAGCAAAGAAGTGGCATTTGGGTATCTAGATTCTTCAGTTATCTTTGAAAAACAAAGGCTACAATAATTTGCACGCTGCTGTTGGATTTGTATATATCTACAGAGTTAACTAGAGTTGTGATGCACATTAGTCACGTTACTGTGTCAGCTGCTGCTCTGTTATGGTCCCTGCGATCACCAACTGGTTTGCATGCACCCTAAAAAAGCACTCTGTGATGCTTGTTAGGGTATAGCAAAGCAGCCTAGATCTTGTACACTGAAATAGTGTTGTTTCTCTTTCGGCACATGGCATCTCTCACTGTGTGTCATCTTTCCATTCCCACGCCTTCCCATCCCTTAGAGCTTCTTTCCTGATGTGGGCTCTCATTTTAGCCCAAGATGATGCCATAATAAGTAATGTAAGATGTGCTTTGATGAATTTCTCTTACTTAGAGAAAACCCAGTGAGGCCAGTTTATGGATTGCTACACATGGAGGCAGGCTCTTAGCTTTCCCAAACCACATGAGAGATCAGGAAGGTATGCAGTCCGTGTAGTCAGGGTGGCTTCACTTCTGTTGGATTTATAATTTCTAAGAAAACATCAGGCCTATTGCTGTTGAGAAATAGGACAGATCTAGTGTCCTATCTTTTGGACTGCTGTTACAACTAAATCTTCTGTGCTGCCCCTAAAGGAACCCACACATCAGGATCCACTCATGTTTCCTTAAAGCAGATTATTTTTCCCCATTGCTTAATCCAATCCTTGGTATCCTGAGTGACTTTGAACAAAAGCAAGATACTGACAACAATCTACAAGGTCATGTTCTCTTTGCACTGTAGGTGTGTGTGCAGGTTATGTGCTGCTGCCTTGGCATTGCTAAAGGGGAATAAGGAAGTGTATCTACTGCCACTGCAGTTGCTCCTGCTTCAGGACAATGTCTGTGCAATGGTGGAACCAGGTCCTCAGGTTCCCACTGTACTTCTTATGGTGGATTATGGGTTCAAGACAACTACTCCTGGTAGAACAGAAGATCAAGGCCTGACCTTGCCTTTAGAAATAGATTGACCAGAACTATCAGCACAGTGAGAACACCCTCCAGATTTTTTTTTTTCATTCTTCCACTGAGTGACCAAGATCCACAAGTTATTCTTTCCATTCATCCTCTGCAAATAATAGATGCTTCAAATTAGGAACAGGTATCTCTGACATGCTGTTCTGGCAAACCTGTGCTGTGGGAGGCTTGTGTCTCTTCAGCAGATAGGAATGATGCTCTTCCAAGCAATTTATGTCTCAGCTCACTAAGAACAGAGCCCTCTATCAGACATCTGGCATCCTGGAAAAATTTGTGCCTTGCCAGTGCTTCCATTTCTGATGCAAGCGTGGGCTTCCTGTTTGGAGGGGAACAACGGGTCAGAAGAGAAAGTTGATGATTATGTGACCTCACTAACCCATTGTCAAGTTCATGGATTCCGGTAAACTAAGTACAAGTATTGTCTCCCCTTTCTGTAGTCATGTTTTTTATTCAAACAGTTAAGTCCCTGTTATATTTTACAATACAGTGCACTAGACCATGAGATGAGGAAAGGCAGAGGGAGCTGGGTCTCTTTAGCTTGGAGGAGACTGAGGGGTGACCTCATTAATGTCTACAAATATGTGAGGGGTGGGTGTCAGGAGGATGGAGCCAGACTCTTCTCAATGTCATCTAATGATAGGACAAGGAGGCAATGGATGTAAACTGGAACACAGAAGGTCCCATATAAATATCAGAAGGACTTCTTCACAGTGAGGGTGACAGGGCACTGGAACAGGCTGCCCAGGGGGGTTATGGAGTCTCTTTCTGTGGAGACGTTTAAAATCTGCCTGGATACGTTCCTGTGCAACTTGGTCTAGGTGGTCCTGCTGTGGCAGGGGGATTGTACTAGATGATCTTTCGAGATCCCTTTCAATCCCTAAAGTTATGTGATTATGTGATTCTGTGATACTAGTAGCAGTACTATAAAAAAATTAAGAAAAATCTTTGTCTTTCCACAACACAAGCTCTACCTATGATATAGTGCCACCTGGCACTATCATGATCCCAAGGAACAAAATGTAAAGTTGTTCCCCTATTAGTTTCCATCTGGATTAGACAGGTATAAATCCTTACAGGTAATGTAAATTACAAATACCTTAGAATTGCTCTAAATAATAAGAAAGTATCTGCTTTAGTTAGCAATAACATCTTTCCAAGAAGCAAGAGACAGGTTCCATAGCTTTTATCATTTCAAAACTGAAATTTATAAAAAAATGTTCCCCTATATTGAAGAATTTCATATTAGCTACAGACATTTGAGGTACTGGAGCAAGTGCAGAGGAGGGCAACAAAGCTGGTGAAGGGCCTTGAGAATAAATTCTATGAGGAGAGAATGAAAAAGTTAGGGCTCTTTGTTTGAGGAAAAGGGGGCTAAGGGCAGGCCACATCACTCTCTGTAACTATCTGAAAGGACATTGTTGGTGTTGGTCTCTTCTCACAGGTAATTAGCGATAGAATCAGACGGAAGGCCTTCAAGCTTCAACAAGACAGGTTTAGACTACACATCAGGAAAAAATTATCCATGGAGAGAGTGGTGAGACACTAGAATGGGCTGTCCAGGGTGGTGGTTGAGTTATCATCCCTGGATATGTTTAAAAGTCACTTAGATGCAGTGTTGGGGAATCTGGTTTAGGGGTGAATTTATAGATTAGTATTGATGGTTGGACTAGATGATCCCAAAGGTCTTTTCCAACCTGAATGATTCTATGTTTGTAAGATTTCATCCAAAAATTGCAACATTAAGGGTAAGAAACGTAACACGGCAGCTTTGGTTTCACTCAAGTTAATATAACTCCACTTTTACTACAGTAATTCATTATTACATCATTACTATACCTTTATCTAAGTTTTGGGGTAAAATTTATATTTTAGGTGTTATTTTTTGACAAATATAATAACGAAGTTTCATTTCAGAACATTTTTGTTATTATCAGTGCTTGGAGATTCCTGGTTTAAATTTAAATGTTCAACTGTAATACTTCAACACCTACTATTGACAGGAGATATAGAAACTCTGCCATAAGGGAGTTTTCATAATCCCTGTCTTTTGGATTAAGTATCATTTATCTTTAGTAGGAGCTTTAAATGCTATGGGTTTTCAAATTCTTTCTTATTTTCACCTCATTAAAAAACCCCAACATATTAATAGAAGAAACCCAGGTGACTAAAGAGTATAACTAAGTTGTTACATACACATAAGGTTTCAAGGGATTTTCAGTGCCATAGTATTTCATTTACGTCTTTCATTTGTAGGATCTGGAGTAAAGCGTCCTACCTAAAAATTGACACATTTGCTTGGCTCTAATCATCAGCTTTCTATTGTCCAGTGCAGGTGTTCCATTTCCTGGCATGAAGGAGGTTTGAAATGTTGGTTCTGTGCATTTCATTTAATGCTGCACTATGTTTCATGTCAGCTGGGATCGAGGAGTGGCGAGTAGTTACGCCTCCCCAAAGAGCTCCAGGAAAAAGCAACATCTCATGAGGATGACCCTGAACTTCTGGAGTGTGCTGAGCTGTGGTGCAGCTGTGCTTTTCCTGATTCCTTCGATGGGAAGAAAATAAATGTATTCCTGGAACTGCAGTGCCTTTGGAGCTCCTGTTCTGTTCCATGGGGAAATATTTTGTACCAGACCATCACTAGAAACAACTTCCTTTTCCTACCCATGCTCTACATTGTTTAAATATGCCATTGCTACTGAATACAGTGGACTGTAATGGAAAAATCTATCAGCAGACATTTCATTATCTGACTACAGGATACTGAAGTACACATCTCTGGATGCCATTTTTAACCTTTGCTACACGCTGAACAGTGTCTTTTGGAAATCATCGATTTAAAGTCACTGATCTAAAGGTTTTGGTGGATTTCATTTCATGGTCTTTACTTTCTGCATTAATCAATGCGTCTACAAAACAAATGTAATAATCAAGGTTATACACCAAAAATTCTGCCAAGTTTAGATCACTACTCTTTCAGAGCACCGAGTCCTTTGTTAGTCAAGTATTAACTAGAAAGAGTAAATGTGACCTCAATCATGACAACTCACACAGGACACTTCTATGTTCAGCAATAATGTAAAAAGAATCCTAGAACAGTAGTAATAGACATGGTGTTTGAATCTGAACTTTAGACAGATGATTTCATTGAGCTCATGTTTCCACCACATTTTTCATAAGGACAATTCTGCTTCAGTTCTAAAAAAAACACACCTACTTTCTCAGCCCTACCTCATGTCTGAGAGTCAAAAATACATTAAAAATTAAGAACTATATTGATGCACTGAGCAAATTTCATTGAAATTCTATCCAAATAACCAATGTACTGCGTGTGACTTGCTCACAAATGATTTAGAATTATTTTGGAATACCACTGAATGGACTTAATTCAGTAGTCATTTATCTTCCACAACTTCAAATTGGAAATCAAAATGCAATAAAATTTAAAATGGTTATTAAATCCAGATGTATCTTCAAATGAAAGCTATTTGGTAATGACCAACTTTAAAGGGCACTGTCAACTTAAAAACCATACAGCAACAGAAAACATTTGATCTCTTTTTGTTGCACTTAACAATCCTATTCACTCTATAAACTCAAAATAATTGCGCTTTTTTAATTTTATAAAAAGTCTCCTTTTTAAAATTCTTAATAGTAATTTTTACTGCTTCTTCTCTATTTTCCTAATTTAAAATTCTACTTATCTACATAAACTTTGTGATATATGTTCAGATGTGCCTAGCGGGATTTAGGCCCACAATTATTTATTTAGTAAAGAAAATGGCCTGTAGAAGTTCACAGCTCAAATTTTACCAAATAAAATAAATACAGTCTCTCTGTACTTACAGAGCTGCAGCAATAGTCTTTATAACAACCTTCAAAGACACATACTGATGATACTAATTCCATCTTGGGATATGCAGGATTTTTTTGATACACCATTAAGTTCTGCCAAAAGTCTTCTCTAATAGCTTATTTTTAAGATGTAACATTGTCAGGTCTATTTGCTGTTATGCTCGTAGTGTACTGTGTGCTGCTAAGGAGATGACACAGCATTTTGTTTCATCTGACACCACCCTGTATCTGTAACACAAAGTAACAGAAGCAAAGCAGGGCAGGTGGCACTGCTAGAGATGGCACACTAGAAGCAGCTTTTGAAAGCACACAGTGTTTTGTCTGTGTGTGTTGCATTGCCAGTTGGAATGGGTTCGCATAAAATCACTACACGCGGAGGTGAATCCTCCATAGCAAAAGTTCCCGCACTAGTGAAGTCTGGGTCACCTCCGCACACAAACCATCAAAACTTTCCCTTTGATATTTTAACACAGAACTTTCTAAGTTTCTCCTCACTTACAGCACTGGGTGTTTCGTCATTTCGTGTAGAGACGGCGAGTCAGCCTTCGTAGCCAGGGCATCCCGGCACTTCAGGGAGGAAAACTCGGCGACAGGGCCTTCGCTGTCCGCGGATTGCCGAACGTGAAGAGCGGGCGGAGCAGCCCCTCTCCCTCCTCCCCGGCCAGCCCTGCGAGAGAGGAGCGACAGGAGTGGGCGGAGCTGGCGCCGCAGCGCGGATTTCAAGGGCTCCGGGGCCAGCGCAGGACGGGCCGTCTGAGAGCGCGTCGTGCCGCGCCGCTTCTTGGTTGGTTGGTTGGGTTTTTTAGCCTAAGCCAGCTCCGTTGAACTAAAAGTGGTTGGAACTACATGCAAAATCAGCAGAGAAAGAGTAGGGACACAGACAGCGCCCACCTACAACCAGGCGGCTGTGCAGACCCAGCTGCAGGGAGTGCCTCAGCCTGTCACTCTTACCAGAAGACAGCAGAGATAGCACCTGTGTAAGATGTGACCAGGTGAATGATCTGCTCAGGATGGTGGCAGAGCTAAAAGATGAAGTGGAGAGGTTGAGTAGCATCAGGGAGAGTGAAGTAGACTGGTGGAGCAGCTCCCTGAGAGTAATACAGCAGGTTGAGGCTTCAAGCAAATTGCACAAATCAGAGGATTCCCCCCCCTCCCCTTACATCCAGGCTTTGGAAGAGGACCTCAATGAAGGGGTGGAGTGGAAACAGATCCCTGCTTGGAAAAGCAGGTGGATGCCCTCCCAGCCTCCCCCAGCATCCCATTTGGCATTGCAGAACAGGTACAGGGTTTTGCAGGAGGAGCTAGCTGCTGGAGAGGAGATTGATTCACCCAGGCCAGAAGTGCAAGAAACACTGAGTTGCTCTAGACCATCACTACTGGCTCTAAAAAGAAAGGTAGGTGGGTAATTGTGGTGGGGGACTCTCTCCTGAGAGGCAGAGGGCCCAATATGCTGTCTTGACCTGCTTCACAGGGAGGTTTGCTGCCTCCCTGGGGTACAGGTTAAGGATGTAGCAGACAAACTTCCCACCCTAGTAAACCCCTCTGATTATTATCCACTGTTAATTTTTCAGGTGGGAAGTGATGTGGCTACCAAGGGAAGTCAAAAATCAATTGAAAGAGATTTTAGAGCCCTGGGGAGGCTGCTTAAGGGATCAGGAGCACAAGTTATTTTCTCATCTATCCCTTCAGTGGCAATCAAGAATGAGGACATGAACAGAAAGCCATCTAGTGAACTCCTGGCTCCAGGACTGGTGTTACAGACAGGGTTTTGGGTTCTTCAACCATGGACTGCTACATGAGATGCCTGGCCTGCAGGCAGGAGGTGGGATGCACCTGTCCCAGAGGGGGAAAAGAATTTTGGAGCAGGAGTTAGCTAGTTAAACTAGATATGAAGGGGAGATAACTGGCTTAGCTAGTGAAAATCCGGGGTATAGTAGCCCAGCACCAGTGAGTCAGGGTGGCATGACAGATAACCATAAGAGCTATCACCCCTCAGTATTAAAAACTGTGTACTCGGCTCCCTCCTGGAAATGTTTATACACCAATGCACGCAGCATGGGCAAGAAACAGGAGGAGCTGGTGGCTGTTGTGCAGCAGGAAAACAATGATATAGTAGCCATTACAGAAACCTGGTGGGATGACTCCCACAACTAGAGTGTTGCAATTGATGGCTATCAACTTTTCAGAAGGGACAGGCAGGGAAGAGGAGGTGATTGAGTAGCCCTCTATGTTAGAGAAATATATGATGCCATACAAATGAATGCAGGTGTGGATACAGTTGAGTCATTGTGGGTAAGGATTAGGTATAAAGCCAGCAAGAGAGATACTGTGGTGAGAGTCTGTTATAGACCACTCAACCACGATAAGGAAACAGATGAAAGTTTTTATAGGCAGCTGGAAGAAGTTTCACAGTGCTCATGGGACACTTCAATTTTTCTGATATCTCCTGGAAATATAACACAGCAGAGAAAGGTTGGAGGTTGTCTAGGGCACAGTAATCATGAGTTGATTGAGTTTTCAATCCTTGCAAAAACAAGGAGAGGGAGTAGTAAAACCATTACCTTAGACTTCCAGAGGGCAAACTTTGGCCTGTTCAGGAGACTGATTGACAAAGTCCTTGGGAGGCTGCCCTAAAACATACAGGAGTCCAGGAAGGCTGGACATACTTCAAGAGGGAAGTCTTAAGGGCACAGGAGCAGGCCTGTCCCCATGAGACAAAAGATGAGTAAGCGGGGAAGGAGACCAGCCTGGCTAAGTAGGGATCTTTGGCTGCACCTCAAGAATAAAAAGAGAGTCTATGACCTTTAGAAGAAGGGGCAGGCCTCTCATGAAGACTTCAAAGATGTAGTCAAACTCTGCAGAAAGAAAATGAGGAGGGCCGAAGAACAGCTAGAGCTCAACTTAACTACAGCTGTTAAGGATAATAAAACAAGTTTCTATAAATACATAAATAGCAAAAGGACAACCAGGGAAAATTTCCATCCTAGGAAAATCCAGAGGGAAACCTAGTAACAGATGATGCGGAAAAGGCTGTGGTGCTCAATGCCTATTTTGCTTCTGTCTTTAGCAGTGGATCTAGGTGTTCCCTGGACAACAGACGTCATGAGCTGGGAGACACATATGGGAAGCAGAATGAGGCCATCACAGTTGGCAAGGATGTGGTCAGCAACCTGCTACACCACTTAGATATAAACAAGTCTATGGGGCCGGATGGGTTGCACCCAAGGGTGCTGCAAGAGTTGGCATTTGTGCTTGCCAAGCCACTTCCCATTATTTACTTGAAATCCTGGCTTGCTGGGTCCCAATAGACTGGAAAGTGGCAAATGTAACACCCCTCTACAAGAAAGGCAGAAAGGAAGATCCAGGAACCTATAGACCTGTCAGTCTGACCTTGGTACAGAGAAGGTTATGGAACACATAATCTCAAGTGTCATCGCACTTCACATACAGGACAGCCAGGGGATCAGGCCCAGTCAACATGGGTTTATTAAAAGCAGATGCTGCCTGCCGAACCTGATCTCCATTTGTGACAGGATGACCTGACTACTGGATGAGGGAAAGGCTGTGGATATTGTTTATCTGGACTTTCAAAAAGCCTTTGACGCAGTTGCCCATGGAATTCTCCTTGATAAGCTGGCTGCTCATGGCTTGAACAAACACACAATCTGCTGGATAAAACACTGGTTGAACAACCGGGCCCAAAGGGTGGTAGTTAATGGAGTTAAATCCAGCTGGCAGCCTGTCACAAGTGGTGTGCCTAAGCTCGGTGTTAGGACCATCTCTGTTTAACATCTTTATTGATGATCTCATTAAGGACATAAAGTGTATCATTAGTAAGTTTGCAGATGACACTAAGTTAGGTGGGAGTGTTCATCTGCCAGAGGGTAGAGAGGTTCTTCAGAGAGACTTGGATAGATTGGAGCAATGGGCCAATGTTAATGGCATGAGCTTCAATAAGGCCAAGTGTCAGGTCCTGCACTTGGTCCAAAACCACCTCATGCAATGCTACAGGCCTAGGGAGGTGTGGCTGGAGAGCCATCTAGCAGAGAGGGACCTGGGGGTTCTAATAGACACAAAGACGAATCTGAGCCAGCAGATTCTGTGCCTAGGTGGCCAAGGCAGCCAATGGCATCCTGGCTTGTATTAGAACTAGTGTGGCCAGAAGGAGTAGGGAGGTTATTGTCCCCCTGTATTTGGCACTGGTGAGACCGCATCTTGAGTATTGTGTCCAGTTTTGGGCACCTCAATGCAACAGAGATGTGGAGGTGCTGGAGCAGGTGCAGAGGAGGGTAACTAAGCTGGAGAAGGGCCTGGAGAATAAACTTTATGAGGAAAGACTGAAAGAGCTGGGGCTCTTTAGTTTGAAGAAGAGGAGGCTGACAGAAGACCTCATCATTCTCTACAACTACCTGAAAGGACATTGTTTAGAGGTTGGTGCTGGTCTCTTCTCACAAGCAATGAGCGATAGAACAACAGGGAATGGGTTTAAGTTACAACAGAGTAGGTTTAGACTTGATATTAGAAAGAATTTTTTCACAGAAAGGGTGGTCAGGCACTGGAATGGGCTTCCTAGGGAGGTAGTTGAGTTGCCATTCCTTGGTGTGTTTAAAGATCTTTTGGATGAGGTATTGAGGGATATGGGTTTGGGGTAACTTGTAAGGTAGGGTAGAAGGTTGGATTCGATGATCCCAGGGGTCTTTTCCAGCCAGACTGATTCTGTGATTCTGTGATTCAGAAACAGGAGAGATGCATGAGATTATGACAAACAGACAGCAACCAGTCAGCCACATCACATCAATCCTTCCTGTTCATTTATTGGGATAGTACTCCAGTAAAGAAGTCACAACTGGCACTTACTAGGAAATTATATACATTATCCTCTAATGAAATTTCAGAAGCCAAAAAAGAGAGTCACATAAAGATCAGGCAGATCGAACTTTCCCTCTGCCATGTCACTCGCCAACATTTCTTGTTTCTTTTTGTATGTATCTGTATGCTTAGCATTAGAGGAACATACTACTTACCCAGAATATCCATTTCAGTTCCTACCTTGTGTATCTGAGGAAGTGTCTGAGCCACATGTGGTAGACCACATCCTTTCTCTTATGCTAGCAGGATGATGAAGGTGCACATCTGGATTCAAAATTTCATTTTCACCCTCAACGTTTTTGTATTAACACACTGTCATACTTAATATAAATTCAAAACATTTAGTCCCGTAGTGCTTAATTTTCTGGAAGAAGACAAAGCATGACATTGTGGAGTCCATAAACAGCAGGGGGTATAATTCAGAGTAAAGCTATATAATATGTTCCATATACATTGCAGCTGTTGATAGATTTTATTACATTTCAGTTTAAGTGCCTTATTACATTTGCAGGAAAGATTTATTATATTTGGTTGTATTACTCCTAAAGTTCAGGATATTTTCACATTTGTAGCTGGCTTATTTCATCTATGATCACTGAGTTTACATCATAACCTTGTTATAACTATAGGTTATGAATAATGTCACCTGTTGTTGTGACGCTTGCCGTCAGTTCATTACAACTGTTCCTAATAGTTCACAATATCTTGCAGATGCTGGATATTACATTGTGGTTTTTAAAGATGTATTTTGAAGTCAACAGAACGTGACAGAGTAGCGTCTGAAGTAAAGGCTCCTGCAACACAGAAATGAGGACTGGTCAGCAGCATGGAAAGAGAGTTGGGAGCTTCTTGCTTACTCACATGCAGATTCCTTAGCTACATACTTATAAACTGGTACTTCTAATTTAAGAGATTTCAAGTACAATTAAAAGCATACCCTATTCTAAAATCAGGAACAGCTTTTTTTTTTTTTCCTTTTTTCCTAGAAGTCAAACTTTCACAGAATCACAGAACATTAGGGATTGGAAGGGACTTCAAAAGATCATCCAGTCTATAAATATTTGAAGGGTGGCTGTCAGGAGGAAGGAACCAGGCTCTTCTCAATGTCATCTAGTGATAGGACAAGGGGCAATGGGTGTAAGCTGGAACATAGGAGGTTCCACATCACTATGAGAAGGAATTTCTTCAGAATGAGGGTGACAGAGCACTGGAATGGGCTGCCCAGGGGAGTTGTGGAGTCTCATTCTCTGGTGATATTTAAGACCCGCCTGGCTATGTGCCTATGCAACTTGGTCTAGGTGATCCTGCTGTGGCAGGGGGACTGGACTAGATGATCTTTCGAGATCCCTTTCAACCCCTGATGTTCTGTGATTCTGTGAACAATCTGGTTTTTGTATGTCCTCATTCCTTTTTCCCTTCACAGAATCATGCAACCATTGAAGTTGAAAAAAAACCCTAAAGATCATCAAATCTAACAGAACTTTCCACACATTTCCTTACAGTCCATTGAGAATTCTATCCTTATCTCAGACCTGGTATGTCCACATCCAATTCCACACAACTGTTAGGGGTTTTCTGCTCTTACTGATTTTTCACTCTATATTTATACATGTCATGAGCCAAATGGGGCCAATTCTGGCTCTTTATATTAACTTAATTCACCAAGACCTAATGACTACCTGAGGATGCTCATGGAAAAATTTTGACTGTGCACAGTCTTCTAGCCCTGGAGTCCTGGTCTCTGACAGGATAATGCTGGGACAGCCTGTTACCATCTCAGTTGCTGTATCATGAAGAAAATGTCACATTCTAACCACAGGCTCCCCCTTGGAGAGGGGATCTGTAGAGCCAAGGGCATGAAGCACAGCTCACCAAACATGGCCACTATCTGTTATTGGCCCTCCTGTAATTGGAGGGCAACAGTACAAGACAGTAAAGGGAAGATGATCTTAGGGCATTGCAGCTGGAGGAGCACAGGTGAGGGAACTATTCTGTGGAAGATGCAAGAGCACTGTCATGAGACCTATACAGGAAAGATCAGGTGCTAGGTGATTTCCTCCTAGGTGTGATGGGGAGACTACAGTGTGAGCTGTTGAATTTTACTTTACTGACAAAGAGTGTCTGATGGGAAATACTTCAATTTATGCTGCTGCTTGGGTGCTCCCGAGATTTCCTGGTAGTCTCCCACCATTCACATTGAGCCAAATAATTGCATCTATTTTTAAACTTTTATCTGAAAGGTGTTTCTTTAAAACCATTGTAGACTAAAATGGTTTTTTCGGGACCTTCGCACTAGTACTGATCGGATGACAGACAGCTTAACTCTAAACATAGTGCATACAAGCAAAGCAACCCCTGACTTCCACATATAGCAGATAATCACAAGTCAAAACAGAGAATGTTTTAGTTTCTCACCAGTGTTATAAATGTGTCTGAGTAATCTATTGGGACCTCAGTAAAGCTGCACTGTAATTCAAAGAGCAATACGTAGGGCGAGAACAATCTATCTAAGCATGGCTTTAGGAAGAGCACAACTCGACCGAGGTGATGATCAGTTGAGACTGCAAATTACAGCAAGTTGCAGGAAACCTGAAAAAGAAAACGTCCTTTAAGAGTGATGTGAGTTTAATATTGTAAAGAACATAGGATCATAGGATGTTAGGGGTTGGAAGGGACCCAAAGAGATCATTGAGTCCAACCCCCTGCTGGAGCAGGACAAAACTATCTAATACAGATCACAGAGGAACATATCCAGGCGAGCCTTGAAAGTCCCCAGAGAAGGAGGCTTCATGACCCCC
>JAOXOE010085071.1:0-26851 GCA_028565055.1 Phoeniculus purpureus
GGAGGGAGGGAAGGAGGAAGGGAAGGAAGGCGGGAGGGGAGGAAGGAGAGAGGGAAGGAAGGAGGGAGGGAAGGAGGGAAGGGAGGGAAGGGAAAGAAAGAGAGAAAGAAAAAGGAGAGAATGGGAAAATGAGATAAAAGAAGATAAGACAAAAGAAGAGGAGATGAAAAAGATAAGATAAAAAGAAAAGAAGAAAATAGAAAAAAGACAAAGATACAGAAAATAAAAAGAGAAGGAGAGAAGAAAAAGAAGATAAAAAGAAGAAAATATTAAAAAGAAAATATAGAAAAGATAAAAGAAAATAGAGAAAAGGGGCAAGGAAGGGAAGAGTGGAAAGGCAAACGGGGCACGCTCTGGTGGCACTAGATGGCAGCGTTGCTCTGCCAGCCGGGGCTGCGGCAGCACAAGAAATTCCAAAACTAGCTTTGCCTTCCTGCTCCTGTTGCCTACAAAGAGGCAAAGACGGGGCCAGGGCCAGGTGCCCCATCCAGGCTTGTGTAAGATGAGCAGCCAGTTTGGTCCTCCTGTAAAAGCAGCGAGCTGCTGTGGGACAGATTTCCTTACGGTACAAACCCACAGTAATTCAGTCCTGCAAGGGTCTGGCTCTCACTGGATCGGACAAATCGTTGTTTTCTCCTGCTTTTGTGGAAGAAGCTGGAGTGGGTTCACGCAATAGGGAAAGGACTTTGCCTGAGGGACCCCATGCTCCTTGAGGTGGTGCTGATGTGTCACCCTCCAGCTGCAGAGCAGCATTGTGCAAGCTTCACAGAAGAAACAACCTCAAGCAAAACACCAAAAAAATCCCCCCAAGCCAGGATTATTGTCACCAGCAGCAGTTAGTAAATCAGCACTTAGGAAAGAAACCCCAGCAACTAGACCTCAGCGTTTAATTAACTCATCTATCAAAAAAAAAAAAAAGAAGAATCACATTGAAGTGAACTGTTGTTGGGTTCTAAATGAGAAGACAAGTTAATTATTTTTTATGAATATTCACAGGAAATTTGTGCAATTTCCAAACTAGGCCTTCAATTACTAATCAGTTAGCTAAATAACTGGTGTGACTACTTCTCGGAAAGGACCGATTTTTATATGAAACAGAGAAGCACACAGAAATATTTTTAACACTAGAAGGTATTGTTAGAAGCTAGACAGTGGGAATCCACCGTTCAGATTACAGATGCAAAGAAGGAGAGAGCAGGCCACTTGGCAGGATGCTTCACTCTCCAGCTCAGTCCCCTTGCAAGCACCATACAGAACCTAAAGTGTGGGAGTATCTCTGTATTTACACTGGATGTCTGCTCACTTACTATAGTGTGATCAGGAATGCAACAAACATTTAGGAGATAGGGGTGCAATGAGGTGAAAGTCATCAAGTTTTCTAGTAAAGTAGATCTTTGAGATGTTGCTATCTGAAGCTAAAGAGGCAGAGTTGGTTTGGGCAGCCCCTACCCCTCCTGCACAACATTGGTAAACCATGCAGAGCTCCAAAGCTCAATACCACTTCACTCACAACGCTCATTGTATAAAGGCAATAAGTAATAAGGGGTAGAGAAATCACAGGCAGTGGAAATGCTTCAAAGCAGTAATAAAAAAAAAAATAAAATTATGCAAGGCTGTGTGGAGTATTTCCCAAATGTACAGAACTGGATGCTCTCGCTGACGAAACAGCAGCTCTCACCACAGAAAAGTGACTTGTTTCTCACTTCACCCCAGTTAGGTGCTGACTTACAAACTAGTGTATCACAGATACACTTTATCCTTCCATAAATCCAAGCCTTTGTGCATGAGGACATCCTGTTCACTGGCTTTTAAGCTCCCAACTTCTAGAGAGAGACATCTGTGACATAGATTGCAGACCAAAGCAGTTATGAGATGTTAAGATATCATTAGAAACTCAGTTCTACTGTGGCCTTTTCTAACCTTCTTTCTTGCTCAAAAACAACATTAAAGGCCAATGCCCAATTCTTCATTCTCCTTATGACTTCCACAGAGACTAAATGAGTCAAGATACTTCTGTTAGAGGACAGATTTATTCTTTTGGGCTTAAACCATCAGAAGATTTTTAGATATCTAATACCTACCGAAATCAATTACTCCATTGCTAGTAAAGTGCCTAAACATCTTTGAGCATCTGGGCCTTAGTAAGAAGGAATATGCTAAGAGAGTACTTGTGTGGTCTACATTAGCCCTAAGAATTTAAGAGGTGTCCCATGTATTTTGCCAATTTAAATCAGATCGCGATTGGTTTCTGACCCAACCAAGAGACAGATTTGATTAAATAAGACTGGTAAAACTCACTTTAGGACAAAGGTTGATTTGATAATCATAATTGCATTTCTACTATATCTATTTTCTTAAGTGTTAGTAGATTTATTGGACTTTTCCTGTATAACCTATGGCTGATTTGCAGCTTCCTTGGTAATTTCTTAGTAGACAGTAGCAATTTCTTATATCTTCAGTAATATCTTGAATGTAGGTTTTTTATATTAATGATCTCACCAGGAGAAAAAGTGTACTGTGAATGCATGATGGCCATATGGAAAAGACAATGAAGTTTAGTAATTAAGACTGAAAAGGGAAAGAACTATGCAGTAATTAGAACACTGATTAATCAGCTGGTAATTTTATCTTGATTAATGCTGCTGATTTTCCTCTTCTTATTGACCTAGGAAAGGTAGGTTTAGACCAATTAAATATAAATTATTCCCTTTTTCCACATTGCAGGCAGATTCCAGTGTTCTAAGTCATAGTACGTTTAAGATGTAGCACTGAATTGCATTTACTAAATTGGGCAACTCAACAAAAGGTAAAATAAGGTTTATGTTCCAAACATGCTGATGCTTTTATCTACGGCAGAATTGGACAGAATTGGTTATTTAACTATTATCTGGGGAATATTAAAATTGTATTCAATTGCAATGGAAAAACAAATAAAATACTTCACCTGTTTTAAATCCATAAGAGTAGAAAAACTAAAAGGATTCATTGATTTTATTTGGCCCAAGATATGGATGAATAACACTGTCCTGCAAGATAAAGGAAAGGTTCCATATTAATGTTCTGATTTCCTCTCCTGTGCAGAACTTTGTTATTCATGGGGGGAAAGTGTTCCCAGTACCAATCTTGCTCCAGTGTCTGTTCACATACCATAAACAACAGCACCTTTTTTTGCTTCCCCATGCATAGCTAAGGGATTAAAGCTAAGTAATTCCTGCAGCAGTTGAAGGAATTTTATGCAGTCTCATTCCATTGCATTCATATGAGAATCAGGGTCTTTCTTGGTGGAAGACACCAAGTTTCACAATCACTAAAGCCATCTTTTTGCAACTGCAAAACACCTGTTCTTGGAGGGAAAATTTGTCAATCACAGAAAAGCTCGTAGGCAAAATGCATGTGGAAACTGAGATGGAAAACACTCCTTGCTAGATGTGCGCTTTAACTTGCTGTGATAGGAAATTGTGCTGTGGAAAACAACACCCTGCCTCTCCTGCACGGATCACCTTCAACCCTGGTGTGCCAGCTTCTGCAGTTTTGTGTACTGAAAGAGACTTTCAGATTAGCAAAAAGTGAAGAAAAGTAAATCTACAAACCTACCCCTCCAGGATGCTGCTTCTTTGCTGAAGTTTAAGGTAGCCAAGGAAAACCACATGAGAGGGAAGGAAAAATGTGGCATTCTTAGTACGTTAATAGGCAATAATAGCTAAAATCCCACCCCTATTCTGTTTCGTAGATATAGGATATTTTCCCCTTTAAATAGGGTACAAGAGTACAGTGAGTGAACTCATCACAGTTCAGGAAGCATAGCAAAAGAAAATGAATGGCATTACAACTTAAAAGATTAATAAGTTTGTACTTGCCTACTGCCACAGGCACTCTCAGTAGAAAAGCAACAAGTAAACAGAATGAAGATCTAAAATTATTTTCAATCTAAGAATCATCTTTTCTCATTTCTATCACTTAAGTGAAAAAACAAAACCAAACATATACTGATATTTGGCCTGAAAAATTTAGCTTTTTGTCTTCTGGTTTCTTAAGAGCGCATTAAGCCAACCGTCACAAGGCCACAACTAAACCATGTCCCTAAGCTCCAGATCTAAACACCCCTTCCCTGGGCAGCCTGTTCCAAGGTCTGATGACCCTTTCCGTTAAGTTTTTCCTAATGTCTAATTGCCCCTGGCACAACTTTAAAGCCATTTACTCTCTCACTTTCAATGCCCCCATCTCTCTCTAAGAAAGAAATAGGGAGAGAGAGAGTGTAAATTTTAAAATGTGAGTTTGCACAACATGAAATGTGAGGACAGGCTTCTTTAGCCCCTATATACACAGAAGGAATAGATGCCTGGCAGGGATAAGATCTTGACTTTAATTTCCAAGTTATACTAACTTTGCAATTGCTCTAGTTTTGAAACATAAATGATGTTCTCAAAACATTTGATCAACATACTTCTCTTGTTTTCTTTAATCTGAATGACCTGGTTTATCCCAGAAACATTTTATAAGAATTAATTTCCAAGTGTAACTAATCTGTGCAGAAAATATTTCTGTGCTTTTGCAATACAGACAGAAAAACCCACCATCTCACATCTTCTGGATTCCCCACTACAGAATGGAATTCAGAGTTTGCCTGCAGTGTACAGAAACTTGTTTGCTGAATACATTTAAAGAGAAGGGTAAAGGGAACTAGATAGCACAGTGATATTCCTCAGGCAAAGAGGATTAATTCACATCATAAATTGCTGAGCTACCAACTTACACGTGATGCATAGGTGCTACTTTTCTTCACCAACTACTGGTCAGCTGAACAATGCCTATTTCTACCTCTTACCCTAGCTGTAATTACTGGCTTTTATTTGTTTGTGGAGGTGGGGCTTTTAAAGCTGGTTTCATTGATACTTAGAAGAGCTACCTCTCATTTCATACTTTAATAAAATGGAATCTAGACCTAATTTTAGTAAGAATGAGGTACTCAAACATCTGTTAAACTTCTATTTCTTTTGCAGCAGTGATTTTGCCTTTTCACTTTGCATTATGCAGTTATGGAGAATTAACAGGGCAGGGAAGGGCACGTGCAAATAGAACAATAGCCGACTGCACACCATGGATAAGATCTTTACAGCTGTTACTTAGCTTTGGTTTTCTGTGCCCCTTGCCCATCTTAAGCCTACTCACAGTTTTTCAAGTCTGACTTGAATATCATCACAGGAATCAAAGGTAACTTGGCTCTGGGAAGCTTTATCAAGGCTGTTCATCAGTTAGAGTCTTCCCAATGCCCGCTTCCCTAAGGGAAGGAATGTTTTTTTCACAGCATGATAATTGCACATAACCTGATAAGGAGAAAAGAGATGGACCTAAAGCGTATAGCTTAACTTGTGGGTAACTGTTCTACAGTTTACCTTATCTCACCAAAACTGGCTTTGTCGTTAAAGGATAAGCTGATCAGTACCATGAAAGGGGATAAATAAACAAACTAGAAGGGGAGAGTAAACAGTGGGGGAACTTAGAAAAATTAATAATTAGGCACTTTGGGTAGGCTGCAACCCTGGAGTAGGATAAGGGGCAACAGGTGTGAGCTGGAACATAGGAGGTTCCACATAAATATGAGAAGAAAATTCATGGTGAGAGTGACAGAGCACAGGAATGGGCTGCCCAGGGGGGTTGTGGAGTCTCCTTCTCTGGAGACATTTAAAACCCTCCTGGATATGTTCCTGTGCGACTGGATCTAGGGGATCCTGATGTGGCAGTGGATTAGACTGGATGATCTTTCAAGGTCCCTTCCAATCCCTAATGTTCTGTGATTCTGTGATACTCAGTCAATGAAGAAACAGCGGAGGGAACTTCTGTGGGGTTGAGGGAAATAAAAGTCACTGCTAAATCTATGACTGGTGTGCCTACTCAGTAGGACACCCGTTCTTGCAAGAACATAAATAAACTGTGCTTTGCTGAGAAGTCTGTCTGGACCCAATTTATTGACAAATGAGCATTTCTCACACACACCTGTGTACGATGCCAAAAAGCTGCTCTTTAGCCAACACTTTAGAGAGCAAGGGTGATTCTGTAGACCCTGAATTAAGGACTTCAGCTGACAAAAGCTGTCAATCAATTCTGTCTTTACCATATAACAAAAGAGCCTGTAAAATTATTTATTACAAATAAATTAGTAAATTAATTGACATCTAATTCTGCAAGTAATTTTTTCAGGTATATTTGACCGCTCATAAAAATCATGCATCACTGTTTTCTCTCTTGGGTGGAATTACTCAGCAGGGTATAATGAATTATTAAAGAAAATAATGACTACACAGTCAAAAATGTTTTGTTTGAATATAACCAACTTGCTATCAATCACGCTCAGGTAGACACAGAGAAATGCGTCTTCCTGAAGGAGAAGTAGCAAAACAATGACTATGAAGAAACCAAAACAGAACTGGAGAGTTTTCGCATTATTAGATCAACTCTGTTCATTAATGTCTCTTACCACATCAACAGAAATAGCACTTCTGTGTTCTCTGGCAAGGGAGCAAAATAAATGCTCCCCTAGTCTGGATCAAATTATGTAAGTAAAAATCAACCATGGGATAGCAAATACTTAATCCCCAGGCCAACCCCTGTTTGTGCAAAACGAAGTGGTTACCACCATAACCAACTGCATTTCTGTTATTAATAATCCAAACTCCACTACTTTACAACTTTTTAGGTATGTTACTAAGGCTAAGCAGGTCAAAAGATTGCCTTGCATGGTAAATCAGGCATGCTGACAGATAAACCATGCATCAAGAGAAATCTTGTTCTGCAGATGCATGTATTTGGTTTGCAGCTAAGCAAAAAACTTTTCATTTTCCATTTCAGAGATCCAGATTTTACGGTCACAAAAAGTAATAACTGTTGTATGGGTAAACACAAACCAGATACAAATTTTCATAACTAAGCAAAGAAAAATAAGTATCCTATTAATTAATTTTCCTAGATGTCACACTTTATCCTAGCTACACTTTCACTGTTTTGCTGTGGTTATAAGCTCTGCAGAAAAGGAATGTGCAATGCCAAACGTAGCCTGTGCTTATTCAGAAAGAGACAAAGGTTAATATTTTCAAATCAAGGTGCCTAAAGTGCAGCTCAAATAGTTGAATTCACAATTTTACACGAGCAGTATCACTTAGAAGTAGTAACCATCCATCAATTATTTCGCATCTCAAAACTGAGCATTTTTAAAATCAGGTCACTCCATCTACATATAGATTTTCCAGATAAATTTTAGGCATCACAGTTTGAAATAGAGCTGGACTGTGTTTAACTAGCTTGCAGCACATCTAACTGAGAACATGATGTTCTTCCAATACAAAAGGAAGCCAAGAATTTGAGAAGCAGTAATGTAAATAATTTTCAAGTACCGCCTTGCAGCTACTGCCCAATGGCAATTTTGTTAAAAAAACATTAGCCATTAGAGCAAGATGCAAAATTCAGTTAAAAGCAAGGGAGAATATGTGAGAAGCAAACCCTATATCACTATTCCTTACAATCGATTTGTGCATTAACCATGCAATAGCACAGAAGAAACAATAAACTACACCCTTCACATATTCTTGCGTTTGATATGTGGCTGAAAGCAGAATATAATCACCTACAACTGAATAAAAGCAGTATCCTACCTATTAAATACATTACAATAATAGTACAAATTGTTAAAAGTCCATGAAGAAAATAGAAAAAATACAGTGCATAGATGGACTATTTTAAGTGTTTGGGAAAACACCTAGCATTGTGAATGGGGAGCTGGTAGGTTTTATGCAACTATTTTTATAAATATTTTCAACAAAGTTACTATTATTCAATTTTAACAGAAAAAGAGATTTTTAAGACTGATTATCAGTGCTGTTTTATAAACCGACATAGTGTCACCACCTTCACTCAAGAAAAGCATGTCTCAGATTCACAAACCAAATGAAAATGGAAACAGCCCTGTTTAAGTAGCTTCGGATTCTTCAAAAACTAATCATATATAAATTGGCAAAGGGACAAAAATTATACCTACCTTAAGAAAGGGGTTAGGGGGCGTGTAAATTACTAGGGCTTATGTTGTTAAGTTTATTAAATAGTTGAGGACTTGCTTGAATTTTTCACATCCTCATTTTAGTAAAATCGAGACATTTTATGTAAAGCTTATGCAATGCACTTCATTTGGAGAACTTCCTGATTACTTTACACCCGTAGCAAGATTGTAGGTAAAGAAGCTACTCAGATGTTTCAGTAATAATTTTCTGGGTTAAGGGCAAGGACATAAATTAAAGACAAATTTTTATGAGTGCTACACTGACCCTGATGGCAGGATCCACTGATATACAAGTTAATGACACATTCCACTTAAAATTAACAAGGATCACAGTAAAACAAGGGGAATGGTGCACAATGGAAAAGATGGAGCAAGAACCTCACATAGAAGATAGCCCCCATACGCTAACAAGAAAGATATTTAATGTTTAGAATAAATGCCAGTATGTCTTCTACTAAGAAGACTACAGAAAAAGTAAACAACCACCTGATTTATCAAGCTTGGAATACAAACAGAAATACAGCAGCAACCACAATGAAGCATAACATCAAATTATTTTGAGAATCATCAAATCATGCAGTGTTAAGGTTGATGACATTTGCTAAAATTTCATTAACAGTAAAACGAAGGTTACTCAAGATTAAGAGAAACCTCATATCTGATGCAGTAATTCAAACACAGTTTGCCATATTGTGCCTGAAACTACAGGAGGAGGTTTATGCATTGAGTCAGGACAAAACATTGCTCCAAGCCCATGTGAAAGACAATAAGTGGGGCCAAGCTCTTGGACTGGCAATGCAGCTGAGCTCCTCTGGAATTTTACCAGTCAGAGAAAACTACTTTGGTTTAGCTAAAAAAGTGCTTTGAGGAAATTAAAAGTCTGTGTAATCAAAACCACAACACTTAAGTTGATTTCCTGGCGTAGTTGATAAACTAAAGAAAGTAAGAACAATGTTATAAGTCCAACAAACATAACAAATATTCTAAAGTAAGAAGGAGAAATGCCTGGAGAAAGCAGAGTACCATACTAGTAGTTTATCACAAACAGTATCAATCAGATTTCCTTCAGTGCCTGCTATTGTACGGAAATTAAAAATCCCTAAGTGGAAACCTTCCCAGGGAAGCTAAGTCATGAAGAGTTGCCCAACTTTTTGCAATGTACCACACAACTTATTAATCATTTCATCACTTGTGTAGTTCTATACAAGACAATTTTCAATGGTAGCAGCGCAGATGATAAAACAAAGTACAACTGAACAAATAATCAGCAGAACAGAGGAGTCAGGTCTAGAAAAATTAAAAGGTGATGATTTAATCTGAGGGAGACTCAATACTGCAAATTAAATAATCTGTGATTTCAAGATTTTGTATAGAGAGTAACCAAGATATAGACTCACAAATCTCAATATTGTGCCAACAATTCTATCTGATAAATGATGGGTTGTATATGGTAAAAATCACACACAGTAATATAGCAGCTACTAGATTTACCTCCTAATGGTTAAATATTTACCAGGTATAAGGGGTTTTCCAGAGGGTCTCCAAGACAAATCTCATCAGAGAAGGATGCTTCAGGTCTGAATGAGAATTAAAAGGAAGAGACCTCCAGAGGCTCAGAACTACAACACATTTTCTCACAAATCATAGCTGAACAATGAACAATAGTAGACCTTGTCCAACTGTGGTCCACCAGTAGCTAATTGGGTACAACCGGAGAATGCACAGTTACTTAAATTTTACAAACCTCTAACGTTCAACCAATATTCACTTTCACACGTTCAGTAAGATACTTCTTCATGAAAAAATACGGTGTTCAGAGAGTTTTTAGAAATCCTTTTCTTCCCACCCAAGAGCTAATGACTTTCCAGTCCTGTATCAACTCCTGGACAATTTTTAGACTTCAAATATTGCATTCCTAAATAATATAACATTACAGAACATTTCTCCTCCAGAAGAGACAAAGTAAACCTTACATCTCTCAACAAACACATTCAGCATTTACTATCTAACGTTTTCAGTGGTTCACAGCTTTCAACTAATGGCACCATTTATGCTTTTCCCCCACTGTTCCAACAGCTTAAGTTCTTCACCCCCAGCATCATTGACTGTTCTTCTGCAGTTCCACCAGATTTATTTTTTTTTTGTTCAACTCTCAGCTTCTGACTAACTGAACACCCTGGAATATCTTTGCATAACTCCAACCTCTCTTCCTAGCCAGTTTTCTTCCTCCTCCCAGTCCCAGCAACTCACAAATTCAACACCCAGGCAAGTTCATATTTCTTCTAAAAGCAGCCATGACTACGCTTGGTCAAAATTATTCTGTACTTTTCTGCAGCCCCAACAGCACTTTTCACAGCCAGGATTATTCTCCACATTGTTGTCTGCAGTCAAAGTCACTCAAAAATTCCTATGGTCCCAGCAGCACTAAAAATACATAACAGCCTCCTTACAATAATGGCTGTGAATCACAGCACTCCTCAGCTGACATAAGTAGTTAAAATAGTTTAAAAAAAGTTAAAATAAAACTTTTTAAAAGTTCAAGTGAAAAATGAAAAAAGGTTGAAAAGGACTCCCCTACCGTCTAACAATATTAAAGTCTGCCTCAAATTTACAAACGTACTCAGCAACATCAAACGCGTCGGCTTCAAACACACGCGGCAGCTTCAAACCTGGCAGCTTCAAATGCGGCAGCTTCAAACACACGCGGCAGCTTCAAATGCGGCAGCTTCAAACACTTTTGTGGCAGCCATCTTGCACACGCTCAAAAGAGCACAACCTTAGAAACCTTAGGCAGGCACCTTATCCACTAGGCTACACAGAGGCTTTGTTACAAAAAAGAATTATTGGAATTTGCAGACGTTAAATTAGCCCGTAGAGGGAGCTCACACTGTCCCATAAATGTACAATAATTGGAACATACTGTAATTTAAAACATTTCTCTATTAAGCTCTCTGTAGAGGGGCTACAGAGGTCAAAGTAGAGCATTCCTTACTTCACACCAACCTCTGTGTGCCCGTAAAATTTCATTCAAATTAGACACCATTGACCATGTATTTTGTATCTCCAACAAACAGATGAAGAGCTATTTGGCCTTGTATTCTTCACAACAAGCACAGCTTCTCATAATCATCATTTGCACCTGATGTGGGAACAAGAAAGTCTATGTCAGAACGCAACAAGAACAAAGATTCATCAGTCAGAATTGTCATGGCAATGCCCTCGATCTCCCCACACGTTCCTTCTGTTCAGGCAGCAAATGGTAGTGCTCTTTTTATAACTTGGCTAGAGCTGCTCTTGCGTCTCTCAGGTTTCTGTACTACATGCAGCGCTTTCAAAGAGTATTATAATAGTGTGCTTGATATTCAAAGGTTGACAATAGAAATTGTGAACTACTGGATGCTCTTTAATGAGGCCACAAGTAAACAATGACCCAAATTCCTCTGGAAACGTGGAACAGAACGACTGTTCTGCAGAAGAGCACATTCAATAAATGTGAAGGAAAAAGAGATTTTCTAATTCCATATCACAAAGGACACACCAGGAAGAAAGCCATACCCTTAACTGGAAAGGGTTTGAACGCTTGTATTGATTTACATCATGCAAACTGAAACAGTGGAGTGCACTCAGTCCATACAAAGGAGGTCACCTTCCCTCAGCCTGAGTGCACAATAGAGCTAACTGGTGTGCAAGGAAGTAAGAAAAAATGTTAGCAAAGAGAGATTTTGTTTGAGTTAACATAATTCGGGACATTCTAAGCATTGCACAGATTGATCAGAATTCAATAACTAAGTTGTATTTTCACCGCCGTAACAAAGCCATCAAACACGACATTCTCATGATGGCTTTGGAAAGGCAAGTGCCTACATCTTTGAGAGATTTGGTACCTCTCATTTTGCAACAGTAATTTTTAATGATATTTTAATTTTCTTAGACAAAATATGATTGTTCTGAGAGCCATAGACTCAACTCATCAAGAACCACAAAGGAAAAGAATATTAATGTGACACATCAAAGCAGGAGGAGGCTTTTTGTTTAGAGCTTCTTCTAGCATCCATATAAATCTTGCTAGACTCTGTCATTTCATGAGCACAGGAAGATCACATGCTTTGTTTTCTTTCTCACACATCCTATCCACCCCAACGCCAGAAATTAACCTTGTACTTTCTAATTAAAGCAAACCAAAATATCCATCTCCACATCTTCTCCCTCCCTTATTATATTGACATTGACAAACATGAATACATTTTAGTTAATATGAATTCTAGCACCTTCAAATTTTAAATCTAAATCTGACAGCCCATATTATACCCTCTAATTCTCTGTAACCCTTCTCACCCAATTGCCGTATAAATTCTTCAAGGCTCTGACCCAGCAACACACATTCTTCACATTTAAACAGGCTAAGATTAATTGAGCTGAATGTAGTCAATTACATACAATAACACACTAACATGTGCATTAGTGGTTTTCTGGAGCAGAGGAAGAGCGAGCTCCAAAACTGAGAGCTGTAAAACCAAAAACATTTTAAAAATAGAATATTTAATAAAGCTGTAAGAAAAAATTTGAAGATCCATATCTTGACAAGGTGTATGGCAATGGAGAAACTCAGTAGTTAATTCTAAGGCGGAAAACACCAAGTACATATCGTGAACACGGGTATTTATTTACTGAGTTGGAAACTTCTGGGTACCTGCAAATCTGGGCTGAAAATCCAGAAAGAACAGGACTTTTAATGCCATCCAAAATATACTTCCTAAATATAAAATTAGTATTTCTTACCATAATTTAAGCATTTCTGTTACAACCCCTCTTCAAAATTAGAAAGTGTAGAACTAAGAGAAACTCCTTTTAAAAACAAAGTGCTTTTCTCTACTTTTGAAAAGCCTTTGTTAAGGATTAGCTCCTGTTTTAGCTGTTGGTCTGAGTGAATAGTCACAACACAACTGGTTAATCCATTGTAACTGTTCTAATGTGAAGTCTCACATACATCTGCCAGTATAAAGTTTTGGAAGCTTGAATCTCTCCTCCTCACAGAACTTGCACAAAGCTTATACATTTGATTCGTAATAAACTCACATAAAGAACAAATCCATTTAGGTCTGCTGGTTAGTTTTTCTTCCTTTAGATTTATGTCTCTCTAAATTTGATTTCTTGCTTAGAAACACAACCTTGTTCAATTTATCCTTTGAAGTGGTTATGTAGAACTTGAGTTTAATGCGATAAATGAAAAATATTCCCACCTTTATACCTTTAAGCAGCTCTAAGAAGAAATAAAATTATGTAAAATAGAAATTAATAGCTAATAAACTTCACAGAATCCAAAAGAAACCTGAAAAGAGAGCCCAGAGATAAGACTCTAGACAGTGTCTTTTGTGTAAAACCTCTGTTCTCCATCACTGCCTCCATTACCTCCTGTGATGCAGACTGAATAGAAGACTAATGCCTATGGGGAAAATGGACCAGCTATGGTTACCGCTATAGTTTAAACAAAGAATAACGTGTCTGCATCTGCTGGTCATTTCTGAGTCCTCCCAGACGTTGTGCTTGTACAGCCACAGAAGTCTCACAGATAGCCACTTGCTAACTAGAGTTACCGTTGTGAAGAACAGTGAGATGTACCGGGTTATTTTCCCAACATCTTCTCCCAGCCCCTAGGAATTTGTTGCTCAGGAATTTCCTGAAGCAAATGTGATGTCTGTGTCCCACAGCACCCTTTCTCATTGCTTAGTGAACTGCTGTAAGCTTCTGGCATTCACAAAGTCTGTGTGAAAGACAGACATGATGCAGTAATTTACTATCGCTTATGAAAACCTAACCTGCTCTGCGTTTCCCTGTCACTACCTATGCCTGACTGGGACAGGTTCTGAAGAGTACTTCAGAAGTATCTCAAGAAATTAATGTAATTATTTAAGGGTGCCTCATTGGCATAAAATTACAAGAACTGCCAGGAAGACAATTAGCAGAATCGTGCCTTCCTGGCCATCAATCTCTAGACCGCAAGCTGCACAAGGTGTCTGACCTCTGTCACATAGCACACTGGCCTGGACAAGATAAAGCGAGCTGTCTAAGAAAAGAAATTCTAAAATTATGCATAACTGTAAATTGGCCATAAGGCTTTTATTAAACCTGCTCCATTCCTTTCCAAAGCCTTGGGAGCTGAGGAGTCAGGCAGCAGCACTAGAGGCACAGCTGCATAAAGGATTGTTTAGGCTGCCGCACCTGATTGTTGATTTCTGGCATTTTTAGAAGTTTTTTTTCCCTGGGTTATATGTGAAAACCCAGAGAAACTAAATAATGACTTATCGTGTACACATAGTATGTGCTGCTTATGTTTAGGGACCATCTGTGAATGCATTTCATGCAGCAAACATTCCTCATGTAATAACAATGATTTATAGACTGAAATTTGGGTTTCTTTACTTACAAGTAAATAAAAAAGTATTCCCTTTCAACTGCAGTGATAGAAATGTGAAGGTCAGTTTATTCTAAGCAGGTGTCATGATGATGGCAAAGATATTTTTAAAAATCTTATTTGTGTACAATATCCACAGGCCATCTACCACAACTATTGATGTGAATCCTTCAGTTAGAATATTGCCAGGCTAGCAAAAATGAAAAGTTGTATTAGCATTGATCATATAATAAATAGTCTGGTTTTTTCAAAAATGCGAAACCAGAGAGATTTTTTAATATATGTGGCACCTTTTTAACCACAAAATTCTAGATACAGTCTTCATTCTTTGATGCACACATTTATCTCTCTTGGAACACATGCAAGAATTAAAAAAATAACCAAGCATTTTCCTGTTAAATACCATTACAATATAGTTAATAACGTTCCTAGAATGCACTTCAAGCACTGCTTTAGTGCATGATTCTGTTGCCTGACACTAAGCTGTTGCATGGAATTTGTAATAATTTTTTGTCTATTCACGTTTCTGCCTCATACCTGGTGTTTTGACTTGACTTTCAAGCAATTTTTTCCATCTTCACTTTTATTAGATGGTTGCAGAGCCTTTTGTTGGTTTAATTCTTTATGCTTTACCCTTCAAAGGCTACATTTTGCAGTGAAATATTTGATACTGGCAACATTTTTCCATGCTAGCATTCCCTGAAAGCTATTTAACCACTTTGTAGCATCCTGTTTGTGTATTTGTGACTTCATAGATCAATTTATAGTGGTTTATACAAAAAGAAAACGGGACCTTGGCCACACCTTCCAATTACTGAGTGTTGACACCTGCTCAGAGTTCCTCAGCGTGCCTGTAACAGTTCCCAGTTATAAAGGATTATTTGTGTTTTAAATGAGTGCACGACTGCAGAGGTGGCAAAGCGATGAGCATAATTTTGCCAGCAATATGTACGCCTCTATTTTGCAGCACTATATTTTCCACATGCTTTAATACAAGGATATTTCTCAGGGCTACAAGAGTGACTTATTTCACTGCACAGCAGGGGCAGAACAAAAAAACCAGCCCAATCATACGAAAAAAAGAGGACTTAACATTGCACCAAACTCTTGGGTTACTACTGAGGACACTGTAACACTGGACTGATTCTACTTACCCAGAATGACCACGAAGTCAAAACAAGAAGGCAGCAGCCTACAGTCTTTAGGGGAAATGTCTACTTTTTGTATTTATAAAGTGTCTAGAGCTAGAAGTCCATAAAAACCGTTATTCCTTCTCATTCTAATCACTAGCCAGTCTGCCTACCACTTGCAGATCGCTTTTTCCTATATAACAATATCTGTCATTGCATTTCTTCACTAAATGGATGATGCGAGTCACTCTTACATACAGTTTCTAGAATTAGTGACTGTATCTGTGATTGCAGCTGGAGACGTTGATCCTGTACCAGAAAACCTGAGCAGAAATCACACCTCAGTAACAATTGGACTAATGTAACACCAACCATAAAAACACCCCAAACATAGCAGTATCTCATTCATAATTACGTATTCATTCTAAAACAAATGAATAATTATTTGTAATGGAGACATATGCTACTTATATTAAAATAGTGTAAATCATAAACAACACTGAATGATGAGATGCCAGTACAACTCTTCTTCCTCACAAGAAATTTCTTCTTGGGAGCCAAATAACTTGTATGGGAAAACAGCTTAAACGTAGAGGTATTTGTGACAGAATTATATGGAATAGGAAGGCACATCACAACTGAGATAGTCTATAAGAGAAAACTGCAGAATACAAATGTCTTTTTCCATATAACATATTTTCTGACAAAATTAGACTGCTGTTCTAGAACCACTGAAAATTAACATAAACAGAATTATGCAGTTTACCTAATAATCACCAGTGTGAAAGTCGCAGAACACTGTGAGCTTGGGAGGAAAAGAGCCTATAAATAAACAAATAATAGCTGTCACATTCAGCAACTCTTCTGAACAGAGTTCAGGACAAAGTTCTGGCTGGGCAAACTCCAGAGCCAGAATCTCCTGTCATTTACTGCTGTTTCCCTTGGCAATAACACTGCTGAAATCAATAGGACAACATCAGGGAGAAGATTAATCTGCCTTCTAGTCTTTTGTGAAGTTGAGAGACAAAATTGGTGGAAAGTCCTAATACCATATAATTGACATGAATGCTACAGACTCTATCCCACATATGGATCCATCAGCTATTGTCCGCTGGAATACTAAACTGTTTTCACAGTACAGTTACCTACTAAAGGCAAGGGATTAAGAACATACATTAACATGAATGACTGAAACAGGGAGAAAACAGTAAGAGTTATACTAATAATATCAGGACAATACCAATTGTGTGATGATGGGTGCAATGTTAACTAGATATTAGGTCTGTATTCAATATCAGTTTAGAGCATTTGTAACCATGGATGCGTTTGTAACCATACTCTTTCAAGATCTGAATTGTGATACAATCAACAGCTATTCTCTTTTCTTTTTTGGGGGGGAATACAGGGGATATATTGGGGTTTCTAGGTTTGGTTTGGTTTTTTGTGTAAAGCAGACATGCTTCTCTGACACCACCTCTTTAAAAATCAAATCAGACCTTAAGGCCAGGTCATACGTGCCATTTTTCAAAACACTGAAGGGGTTATAATTGTCCTGTTGTGCCAAAGACCAAAATCTGGCTTTACAGAGCTACAAGTTCGGGGCTGGTTTTAACTGTTACTATCATAAAAAGAGATGTAGACAGTATCTTTAGCTGGATCGCTCCTCACTCCAATTTATTTTCTTTTGTTTAATTTCTTCACATTTTTTTTCAAGCTCGAAGCTTTCATCAAGACAAATGTCTACTGGAGGAAAAGCATCCAGTGCTGTCCTAAAAAATATGTGCAAAACTACATTTCTGCACATAATTTTACTGTTATTTGAAGCATTTGGCTTGAAATACAAGTTCTTAGAGTTGCATGTTTGTAGTTATTGGGATTCTGTATTAAAACCTAAAACCACACGCAAGCTCAGGCAGCAGTTAACTTCACATAAGTTAACTTCACCAATACAGTATGGAATTCAGAGCACAGCTCTGATTTGTTGTGACAATTCAAGAAAACCATCCACAAAATCAACATACCAGGTCCTCAACATATAGGGCCACTTTGTACTTGTCTACTGCAAGTTGCCACTAGTAAGTCACCTGGTAGATGCTGTACTGTGGGCCATTCCTTGTACATGTTTCAGACACCTTAAGCCAGTATATTTTGGCACCTGCTAGCAGAGGGTAAAACACAACACAGAGATCTAGCCATGTGATAACTTACAGTAGCCTCTCAGAAGCTGTCCAGAATGGGTCAGCAAGAAGACAAATCTTTAAAACATTGCCAACGCAAGTCATTTTGCCATCTTTAAGTTTACAGCTGTCACGATGTTTTTCAGTGCACCTAGAGATGCACAGGAGTTCAATTTCCTTGGCTTAAACTTCCTGGTGGTTTTATCTCCATGTCTGAAGAACAATCTTTTAAATTAAAGTAACAGAAAGAAACCAATAATCTGAATAATCAACAACAAACAGCTAGGAATTAAATTACCTTAGAAACAAGATTCCTTTTTTTTCAATAAAACAACCACAGCCAAACCAACGCAGTTATAGATGCAATAAATACATGCTTTTTATATAGATATAATGTGATATATCCCTGAGTGTGTCACCCCTCCGGGGTTTGACTGCCAGCTCAGACCAGCTTTGAGACATCAAGACTGCAGCAGCCTCTCAGAACTGCCAGCCCCAGGGCTGCAAGAACACAGCCTGCCCTAGTCTCACATGCAGTAATATAAGAGTGCATTTTGGGTTTAATAACTTCCATTTGACACATTTTATTTCTAAGAAAGGTCACTTAGCTCTGTCTGGGAAATTCTCAGTCATCAGGAAGTAGGTGTAAAAGGCCCATGTCTTTATGTATGTACACAGAGAAAGGGAGAAAATGGTCTGCCTTTGAGACCATCATAAGAGATAGAAGTCGAGGTGACGGTTTGAGTATTAGAGGTAGAATGACCAGTCTTGTCATTAATATAAGGTATTCTCCAGATAAAAATCGATTAGGGAGTCATTTCTCAGGAAGATCGTTTATGAACTCAATTCAGGTAATTTTTCATGTCCTACAGGTGGAAGCCATGCTTAATAGACGGAAATGAGGGTTCTCCACAGTTGATGATGTGAATGTTAAGGAGAATTAAGAATTCGTTCTTTGGAAGAGCTGATTGAAAAATCTGTAAAAGGCACTTCTGCAGGGCTGCCTTAGCTTTAAAATGGAATTCATGCAGGCTTGATCACACGGTCTACCACAACAAAAGCTGCTTTATCTGTATAGTCACAAACAGAAACAATTTTTTTTCAAAATACCAAAAATTACTGTGGCACAAGACTCAGCACCTCTCTGAATATTTACTGTTGGTGGTGCAATGAATTGCAGCTCACTTCTCTTGCTGCCTGAATGAGGGCTGACCCTGAAATGACCAAACCAGTAGCCTACACAGCCATGGAAATAACTTAAGGCATTTTCACTCTCCATTTAGTTTAGATGTTCCTGACTGGTGGAACTGCTATTCCTACAGGATTAATTATAAATAGTTATCTACTGATATCTACAGTAATACGTTTTGCTTCTGAGCATGCACCACTGAGTTTTATAATGGGTTGTGTATACACTGCAAATGTTAAACAATATTTTCATTGATAAATGACAGGCAACTTGTATTTGCATTTCCTGTGAGATTTAATGATGCGGTGGGACAGCTGTATGGAAATTGGGAATTAAGGCTTAATGCCAAAGCCGCCCCCAGGACAGCAGGCACATTTACTCATGAACTTGATAGAATCTGAATCGAAATACTCTACAATATACTTTGGTTCTTGAGATCAGAAGTTATTTGATTCTTCCAATACCCTACATAGCAACTGAACTGAATAAATAGGTATCACTTCAACTCTTTTCTTTCTACAAATGCTCCAGTTTTCTCTCAGGGAGCAAAAGGTTCTTCCGATTTCTCAGGTTGCCTCAGAGACCTCCCCTGCCACCAGCCAAGTAGAGTTGGTGCTTTTCCACACACACATCAGTAGCAACATGACTCCACCCTCACCAACTATTTTCAGACCAACACCATATCTGCGCACACATGGACCTACATTCCTACTCTTTCCTGACTCATGAGCAGCACTGCACTTTGGATATCAAAATCGGGTGAGTTGTTCACACAGATAGGGAAGTTGAAGTAGAATTAGGGGAAGCAAAGGATCCAGGGAAGTGATCTTACCCCACAGCCATCACCCAGAATCACTTTGCTCTAATGATGCTTGTAACACTTACCTCAAGTATGAGTAGAAGCTTTAAGAAAGCCATGGTTACCTACGACACATCTGCTCGAGAGTTAGCTGAAACTCAAAGCTGGGGACACTAATAGGAGTATAACTTTTTCATGAAAGCTTCAGTTTATTATTTGTAGAATGTAAAAAAAAAAAAAACTAGACAGAGGAACTGGAAAAATCATTTGCATTTTAGTTGCTGAACAGTTTTACTTTCAAAACTGAATTAAGTTATTCTCTCTTTAATGCCAAGTCCCTCCAAAAGTACCGAAAAAAAACTTTCCCAACATGATGACACCATATATTCCTCAGTCTCCTCATTTTTCACAGTAACCTAGACTTTTATTTTTAAAGCTGAAGATGAAGGAGGTAAGCAGTCATGCTTCCAGCCACATAGAAGATTGAAATTTGTGTTTGGTTTCGCCCCTCTCTTCCTGCAAGCCTTGTCCATGGCACAATCTGCTGAATTCATTTTACAGTGATATTTTAGTGTTTCTTCTCTCATAGAATTTTAATGTGTTTAATCTGACAAACTTAAATCTAAAATATGCACAGACCCATTTTTCTGAGTAGTTTTGAAGTCTTAGAGCCCCTGCCTTACATACTCACCCTGAAATTCATACAATTACACTTGATATTCTACTTGTGCAAATTAGAAGAAAATACCTCTCAAGGTGAATATTTCCAATTCTCTGTAAGTGAACATATAATGGGAAGCAGTGTCATGGAGAACTAAGAGCTAAAACAAGTTAAAAGAAAGATTTGGCTATATTTGGTGGTGCACTAGCCCTGACCAAAACCAAAAATTATTCCTGAAAAAAATGCTGGTACAGAATAAAAGTTTATGGGTTGTCCAAGGGGGTTGTGGAATCTCCTTCTCCGGAGATGTTTAAAACCTGTCTGGATATGTTCCTGTGCAGGTGGTGCTGCTCTGGCAGGAGGTTTGGACTAGATGATCTTTCGAGGTCCCTTCAGATCCCTAATGTTGTGTAAGTCTGTGATTCTGTGAAAAGTTTCATATTGGCACTAATGGAAATAAAACTGTGAAGGGGATCTTGCGTGTTCACATGTAACCTTCCCTGCAGTCCAGACGCCTTACTCAGTAACATTTGGACAAAGCCTTATCAAAGATAGAAAGATAGAGAACTTTAACATGTTATATCAGTGTAGCTTTTGTAGACATTTACTAAGAAAATAGACTCCTTTGGCAGAGGCTTACAAATCAAATTTAGAAATTATTTTTAACAACACTATCACCACAAGAAGCACTTTTTTCTCTGATGTTACTAACCTAGCCCCAGTAGCCACATGGTACCTTCACTTCCCTGGTATTGGCAGACTGAGAGCAGCATTCTCTAGAGTCTGGTCATTAACTGATTTGTTTCTTTTAAGTGGGTTGAAATCAAAATGTTATGTAACCTGTGAAACTGTGCAACTCCAGAATATTATGGTTGACTGTGTGTTACTTAAGCAGTATTTCAGTGCTACCTGGAAACTAATATGTGTTTATGCTTACAAAATAGACACAGAGAAAACGCAACACTTTGAAGAGCACTTGTACAGCAATACTACTCACAAAATGAAATTCATACCTGTGCAATAAACCAGTGAAGCTTCAAACCAACAGGGAACTTAAATGAAATTTGATGGCCTCTACATCTTTGCAGCATCTCTGTGTGGGAGAAATTTCACCACTTTCTCTGTAATCTCATTCATGTGGACTTAATGAAAAAAATAATAAATCGGCCAAAAGAAATATATTTTACATTTTGCTCCACTTTGGCTCTGCAATCCAGTTCATGAGAAAGTTAGCTTTCATACCTCACTCCCCACATTTGTCACTTGTCAATCAGACTAAATACATTTTTTCACAAATGATATTTCTTCATATACATGTAATCAAATGTTGAATTTGTCTATCTAGCCAAAATCCCTGCCTGGCACCACTACTTCAGCCATCTTAGTGTGAAGCACATGCAGGAGTTTGTACTAACCCTTCTCTAAAAGCAGTTGTGCAAACATCTGACTTATCTGGAGCAGTTTGTGGTGGCATGTGCAACCTGCTCATGGGGGAGCCTGTCCCAACTGTACCTGCAGGTTTGCAACAAGGTTTGTATTTCAGATTCCTTTCTCAGTATGTTAACATCCCTGCTTAAAAACAATAAATATCAAAGAGAAGCTTCTAAGCACACCAATAGGAAGATTAAATGCCACTGGAAGTGCAATGCTGAAAAAAACTCTTTTTTTTTTTTTTAACAGAAGTGTTGTCTTGTTGATAAGGTCCTGGGCCTGAAGGAATTTAGATTCATTCCCTGTGCTGTCACAGACCTCAGCTGTGACCTCTGGCAAGTCAGTGAATTGCCTTGTCCTCAATTTCCCCATTTGAAACACGGACAGATACAGCTCCATCTGTACTAAGGGATGTGCAGCCATGTGGCCACATCCACTACAGAGGAGGTGTAATTGCTATTACACTATTCATGGAGGAGGTGTAGTTCCTCATTAGGAGTCTTTCCCCTTCAGTAGAATTGTCCCCTATAAAACAGATCCTCATGTAGCTTGCCAGCTTATCATTCTGGATCACGAGGTTTTCCTCAGCAAATGCCAGCAAAACGGGTCTTTATCCACATTTTTCACATACAGGCAAGCCATCACATGCAGTAACCATAAAATCAACTTTGAGTAATTAATCTCTTACATTTACATCCACTGAAAAGGCTCAATGAATAGCACCTATCCTAGCCTGAAGGAGGTCCTGAGAACCAGCTTCTTCTTCCTTGTACGGGAAGGTTACTTGAAAGCGGGTATGTCCCCAGGGCTAGTAGTCCCAGTCTCTTTTTCTTACTAACCAGCTACTTATGGATATACCATCACACCTTGGCTCTTAAACGAGCTGCCATCACCACAAAGGTCACCAACTCTGAATGGCAGTGTACAAATGGGCAAATGGCAACCTCTGTATCCAAACACAGCTGAAAACTTGTTTCACTTAAGTGCGAGTGTTTTGACCTCAGTACCTAAACAAGAGCTGCAGAGGGAAAACATGCAGGATACATTGTTTCGAAACTCAGGAAAAGCACACCGGAAGAAAGAAAGAGAAGGCAATTCTGAGCCTTTTATCTGCTAGAAAACTGACCTTCCTTAGCTTGAAACTGCCAGTAAGAGTCCCAGGACAGGTTGTTCTGACATTCTTTTAACATCGTTTCATCAGCACAGCCAAAACTAATCACAAGAATATTACCCGATGACAGGTGCATTTATTCTGTCAATTAAATCAGATGGTTAAATCGAAATGTGCCCCAAATCTCTCTTGTTTGCATTATCCATATTGGCATTTCTTGGCCGAGGTTCATTGCTGGCTGGAAGTCATCCAGCCCCTGCAGAGTCACTTTGCAATATGGTGCCAGCAAGTTTCTGTGCTCTGCAGTGTCGGTTACACCAAGATCAGAATGGTTCTACAGGACTCACCTGAAATGTTGCTTGCTTTCACTTAGATTGATGTAACAACAAGAACAAAAAAAAAAAAAACCAACAAAAAAAGACCAACAAGAAAAAAAAAGAGAAATCCCTCAGTGAGGGAAACCTAGCTCAAGCCTTTTGAAATGGAATAGGATGTATCATGTCACACCTAACTAGCAGTGACGTGCATGCGTTAAAAGAGATAACGGAACAGAGACCTTTCACATTACCAAACAAATACTTTGTAAGAACACAAAGGAAATTATAACTGCAGTTTAAGATGCCTCTTTAAAACATTTTGGGGGTGGGTGGAGGGAGGAGGAAGGGAGGTGTGTGTGCAAAAATAAGGGGCTCCTAATCCATCAGAAAGATGAGAAAAGCAATAAACATTAAGATGTAGCCGCTACAGAAATCAACAAGAACTGGAGTGAAGCCCCATGTACTTAATCACATAAGAATTCTCTAACTAGAGGATGAGTTTACACAAAATACTTGACCCAATAACAGCTGGAGCAGGGCAAGCTAAGGATGCAGACTCTTTTCATTTTATGGTGTAGATGGCAGTTGAGATTTCTCTTCCCTGCGGTACTGTTGGCTTTGCATTACCTATAAATTTAGACTTGTTTTTTCCCAGTATTACATTTGTAAGTTAATAATTTGTTGAGTGCTCTACTCATCCTTTTATCGATGAAGTCATATCCCTTTTGTCACCAGGAGAAATGCACTACTACAGGGTGCTCTGTCCCAAGGTAATGGTATTTTGTCAGAATACATCTTGCTGTTTGAGCTCCCTAGGAAATACCCATCTACTCCTGATGTCTTTCCCAGGCTTCTGCCCCATCATTTGCTATGGCATCCTTCCCACTGTGGAAGAATCCTCCACTGATGGCTCTTCCATAGCAAAAGATGACACAGAACGCTGTTGAATGAAGTCCTGTATGAAAATGTGAGTCAAACCCTAGAACTATAGATGGGATGCATGGAAGGGTAAGTATGTATGAGAATTGTTTTGTTACATATTCCCTTAACTTTTGCCTCATTGTTTGCACCCAGTACTCTGGTTTTGCAAATATTCAAACACTCATCCACTGATAAGTCTACCAGCAGGACAAGGGTCTCCAAGAGTTGCAATGTGCTTGAGTAGGTATTTTTTAATGCTGGGTCTTTAACACTTATTGCTTTCTTGAATAGATGCATAATCATCTAGCAATCAGAAAAGCTGATGTGAATACTGAATAACACAGAATACAGTCCTATAAAGTCACAGTAAAAAATACATGCATATTTTTCTATTTTTCCTTCCAGCATATCTATATCCAAATGGCAATGAGGGGTGGACCAAGTTCATAGTATCATAGTATCATAGTATTACCAGGGTTGGAAGGGACCTAATAGATCATCAAGTCCAACCCCTACCCACACAGCTCAAGGCTAGACCATGGCACCAAGTGCCATTTCTTTTCATTTATTCAGCAGAATTTCAAAGCATTCAATTTTTAAAACATTCACAAGGATTTAGCTGCTCATGTCCGACTGGCTCTAGAGAGGCTGGTGTGGCTAAGTCCAGAAACACATTCTGAAGCTGAAGGAATGCAACTAACCTGTAATTTGAAGTTCAGTGTTAAGAACTACAAACCAGGAAATGAAGAACTTATTTTTCAACTGTCCTGTTTATCCAGAAGACCCATTGTGTAATGCTGTACTTTTGTGTGCATACAGCTCCCAAACCTCTCATTTGACTGCCTATGTTCAGGGCCATCTCTGATTATATTGCTGCTATGTAACCTTGGAGCAGACTGCTGTAAAATGAGCTGTGTGAGGAAGAGCTGTGGGAAGCCTTATTCTTTTGTGCTATGCTTCTAGCAGCTGCATTTGTGGTGAGGAGGTCTGCATCTTGTTTTCAATTCTCACCTCAGCTAAGCAACAGGTGTACTTGTGCCTGGATATGTACCACTACACATTCCTGTCTTTAAAAGACAGAAAAGTAAAATGAAGTCACCTCTGTTTCAAAGGTGACTGGAGCACCATAGGGTGTCAATCATGGCAGCATGTGCTTCTGAACTTGATGAAGTGATGATGGCATAGGGAAGCAAGAAGCCTTCCATCAGATCAACACAAGCATAATGCTGACATCCCAAAATGTTTTACTCCAGTTGTCCTAAAATCAAGTAAAAATGCATAATTAACTAATTCTATCAGTTTCATATTACTCACCCTTTATGAGAAACATCATAACAAGGTTCTGCATATGGTATAATATTAAATTCCTGAAAATTAGTTCATGGCCTATTTTCTGATTGATGTAGTTTCACATTCCAAAGCTAGTTATAAGTTAATAAATATAATAAGTCTAGTTATTATTTAAAAACAGGGATTAATGAAAACTAGGTGCCCATTATTTCCTCCTAAGGCCAAAGTCAATTCTTATATCTGTCCTAAATCTGCCGGGATACAAGCACATGTTTTTTGTACATGCACATGAAATTGTAAGAATATGGCTTTAAAACACATGTACCCATTGCTTTTAAGCATGAGAATTCTACATAGAACAACAGGATACTGTATTAAGAGTGACATCACTGATCTTCTCAGTGCTGGTCTCAATGCCTCTTTTTTTTCTGCTGTAAATTGCTTGAATAGCATTTCCTATTTAATCTACCTTTAAGAAAGCCAGGAACATTCCGCTACATAAATGTTCTTTATTTCCATGTGTTTTCATCAATAATGGCAGTGAGGAATTCTGCAAATAGCACTGTGTGTTTACAACGGGAGAGTTAAGAAAAAAGTATCTTATATAAGCATCACCACTTTAGCCACCTGAAAGGTAAGAAGAATGTTTACAACTTTTTTTTAACAGACAGAACTACTTAAGTTGAAAGGCTTTTCTGGCCTGTAGTGTCACTGTCTGGGGTTGCGTGCACAAAAAAATGGGGTCTTACAGTTTATCATTCACAATATTTTTGAAGCTTAATCAATGGACTTATAAAAAAATCCTTTCAATGTTTTCTTTTCTTGTAGTTCCCAAAAGTGTAGAAAAAAATAAATTGTTCATTCAATCTTAAACACCACATATTTCTACCATTTCTAGCAAGTTCATATACATCCTTACTTTATATATCTCTACATATTTCAGACAGTTTTCCCAATGTAAGAGAGTATTAAAGTCTTTACCAACAACTTGTGGGTAAATTCTACTTGTTTTAATGTTACATAAGCAGAATATAAAACACAAGAGGGAAACTTTGGGAGGTTTAAGACAAAATAGTACATTTTGCTGCCGAGAGACCTTTAAAAAAATCATTATTGTTGAAATGTTATTCTCTTGCAAGGCTATACAGAAGAGACAGCAAAAATACATAAGAATAACTGGAGAACAAGTAAAGCGCAAGTCAAAGAATAATTACCTTTTGCTTTCTTCATATAAAGCCACAGCTTTTGTGACACACTCACTAACATATAGGATTTTAAAAATAGTACAAATAGAATCATTAGGGATCGGAAGGGACCTCAAAAGATCATCTAGTCCAATCCCCCTGCCACAGCAGGATCACCTAGA
>JAOXOE010085191.1:0-26838 GCA_028565055.1 Phoeniculus purpureus
GTGACCTCATTAATGTCTATAAATATGTGAGAGGTGGGTGTCAGGAGGATGGAGCCAGGCTCTTCTCAATGTCATCTCATGATATGACAAGGGACAATGGGTGCAAGCTGGAACATAGGAGTTCCACATAAATATGAGAAGGAACAACTTCTCAGTGAGGGTGACAGAGCACTTGAACAGGCTGCCCAGAGCAGTTGTGGAGTCTCCTTCTCCGGAGATGTTTAAAACCTGCCTGAAGGTGTTTCTCTGTGACTTGATCTAGGTGATCCTGCTGTGTCAGGGGGATTGGACTAGATGATCTTTCAAGATCCCTTCGTTGAACCTAGACATAGCAGAACAGGACACTGCAGAGAAGCTACCAGAAAGTTATCAGAAGCTGTCAGAAAGATTCCGACTGTCAAAGAAAAAGAAGGAAAAAGGAAAGATAGAAAAAAAAAAAACCCCCTCTCTTCCTGTCGTCACTTGACCTGCTCAGCACAAGTTATAAAATGGAGCAACATGAAACGTGCAGTAGGCACAATTAGAAATGCTTTACAGTCCACTGGCATGAAGATGGCCACCTTGAAAGGAAGGACTCTTTTTTACAGTGTTTCTTTGATGACCAAGTGTTGATCGAATGGCAGTAAAATTTATCCCACCTGCCTTTAGCTGCCTAAAAATTCAATATCCAATCTACACAACTAATCACTGGTAACGAAAGAGTCACACTTCTGGCAGGTGATTCATCCCACCAGCTCTAGCTACCCATGGTAGCCTGTGAAGAACTGTCTCCCACCCAGCCTGCCTGTCTTAAAGCAAACAACTTGGGTTAGCCTGCAGAAACTGGAGACACTCTCTCCTCTGCAACCACAGCAACAGACACAAGACAATTAGTTTTCTTGAAATATGTATTTTTCATAAATTTCATTTTCAGTGTTTGCAGTTTGGGCTCTTTCCCAAATAAAGCAGCCAGCGATTGAGCCTGGGTTTATTGCCTCCACAATCCAAATTACAGCTATTATTGCCATCTACAACCTGCAATTATCCTCAGCCTGCATATCTCATTTCTTTATTGAAACATACTTTGTGCTGATGAAAGGTGATAGACTGGCAGCCGGGGAAGGCAATGTTTTCTCTCTGAGCAACAAATACAAAGCAAGAGAGCAGAAATGCAGGCTCAGCTCCAGCCCCCTCTCACTTTTCAAGTTGCAGTTATGTGTTTGCTCACCAGTGTTCAGGGACAATGGAGAGAATCATCTAGGTAAGAGGTGGCCTAAGTGATGGACCTCAGCTGTTCCTCCAAGGATCAGCTGTTGTAATTATTAGTGTAGAGCTGTCTTGCTTTATTCTGCTTTCCTGCAGCCTGGACTGGGGGAAACCTCGGTTTCGTGCTCGTGATCCTGATGTTTCATCCAGCCAGGTGTTTTCTCTACTGTGTTTCTCCTCCTCTAAATAAAAGATTTCTGATTTTTCTGCCTTGAAACCTCTATCAGGCTAAGACTCTGCAACTGATTTTCCTGGGAGATAACCGCTGTTCCATGCAGTAATTACGTCCCAACAAAGTTTATCCAGCCTGAGTGCAGCCCAGTGGCATTTTCTGTAAACTAGCACTAATTGGACTGCTCAGGTGCAAACACCCCACCTGCACCCACCGCGTGTATCCGCACCCGTCACAAAGACGTAAGCCTGAGGTCCCACGCTTTCCAGAAGCCCTGGACACACCATTTATGAATTTTCAACAGAGGAAGTGCAAATCTTCCCGTAACAGCCAGAAGCAAGGTGTGTATGTGCATGTATTTCCAGCTAGCAAATCGGAGGCAGAAATGGGACTGCACTGAAAATACCAGTATGATACTTTGAGAAGGCTTGACTCAGAGTGTCCGTGATCCAGAGTCTCACCATGCTCCCAGTTATGCAGAACACTGAACACCAAGCAAAGCTACTCTGTTTTAGCAGTAGGGGAGATGTAGAGATGGCTGCCTCCGTTAGGGTTAGTTCTGGGGAAAAAATAACTCCCTGCAGGCTTCTCCTTAAGGGATTAGTGTTGTCAGAAGTTTTGTGTGTATTACTTTCTTCTGTGAAGCAGGCTGTCTGGGTGAACCTACACCATATACCCTCTGAGTGCAGCAACCTTCCTGCACTTGGTGTGTGTAACATTTTCCAAGGGCCTTAATTAGTAGGGATGGGGAACAATTAAATAGAAAAATGTCTGTTGCACTGATTTGAGTGTTGGTCAGATGGGGAATAAGATTAGCCCAAGACAGACATTGCTGTGCAAGGAAGTGAAAGCCCTGCTGATGTAATGCTGATGCATGTGAAGGCAGAGCTCTTGCAGCACTGCTACTGGCCTGCTTCTGGATCACTTGTGTGGACATAGTCAGATGGTCCATGCACAGCAGAAGAGCTTTGACTGATGCTTGTTGCAATTTGGTGTGAACCCCTTGGCTGCTCATCTCACTGCTGTTGCTCAGCATTTGTGCTATGGATTAAGTTGTGACACCCCTGGTTCATTTGGGATAGAGGTAGGAGGGAGCCATGAAAAAGGAGATGACAAGTCATCAGGGAGGAGTGCTGCTGGGTCAAGCAACAACCATCAGATGCTTCTGTGACTCTGTAACATGGTCCCTCAGAGAGGAAGGAGAAGCATTTCCTTCTCACTTCAGAGAACCTTAGCATTTTCACCAGCTGCCACTGCCTGCTGTTAATGTGGTTGTAATGTTAGCACTGCAATCCCAGAGACCTCAGTGTAGGTGTATTTGATGCTTCAGATGTTCTGAGAAACTTTTTGCCTGAAGACTTGGATAGAGACATAAAACATAAGTGCAAAATCTAAATCTGCAGCCCTGCTTATAGCAGAAATCTCAAGCATTATGATCCTTTCCAGCTGCCTGAAACGTGCTGGGTTTGTTTGCTTATTTCCTCACTCACAAATCTCTATTTGCTCAAAGCTCTTTTTGAACAATGTTCTTGTTCATTTCTCTTAAAGGCTGACCCAGCTACTGACTGGAGGCTGTTCTTCAGTGAGTCACATCTTCCCAGCTGACAGACTGGTCGATAGAAGAGCTATGAAGATTTAATGGTCCAAAAGCTGGCACATAACTCCAGTGGGTTCAGTCTCAGTGGGATAGGAGTATCCTAGCCCCAAATCCTGAGGTACTTTTGATAATAAAGTGACCAGTACAAGTGCAAAAGTGTCTTCCTGCAGTGAGGTTATCTCCCAAACATTCAGCTACACAAGAAAACTCAGCTTTATCCCATAATCTAAATTATTTTTAGGGGCAAAGTTTTAACAAAATAGGAGTCAAGTCCTTAATCTGTCTCTACTAGCTGCCTTTTTGCTAGTAGCCACTTGAGAAACATCGAGAGACTTCTCTGCGAAGGAGAATGTGTGCCTTGGGATGTCCTGAAGCAGAACAGCAAATAAATACTAAGTTTCTGGTGGCCTGAGAGAGTGTTTCTGACTTAAGATAAAAGGCTGGTTCATGTTAACACTTGTGTTATGTACGTGTTTTCACATGGCTCTCTCTGCTGTCCCCTACATCCCTTGCTTTTAAAGACGTTCAACAAAGACTTTCTTTTCAGATAATACAATGAATCTACTTCACAATGAAACACAAGATGTACTTGAATACTATTTTCTGGTATGAGGTGGGCCAGTGAAACAGCTCTGCCTTTCTTGACAGCATCACTAGTGTAATCTGCTACTACTGTGGTTGAATTAAAACTCCACAGTAACACTTCTGGGCACTGGGCACGTTTCTAGGCGTAAAAGACAAAGTGACCTGGCAGACTGGCTGTATGAGGCTCAGTGACAACTCAGGTAAGTGAATTTCGGTGTTGGAGTGAACCCATCTAAATAGATTTGCTCTGATCTGCATTTCAAAGAAACTCTTCTGTAATGCATTCAGTCTGACGAGACAAACCATTTTACCAAGTCAGACCGATTCAGAGTAGATCTCTAAGCTGCTGAATTCCTCTACCTGACCCTGATTGTTGCACTTAAGATAAAATATTAATTTGGGAACCAGGACTTCCCTGCATTGTAGAGGCATGTGGTAGTAGACACCTGCTTTCCGTTTTAGTACCAGTGAGCGAAGCACTGGTGGACTAGATTCACGATGAAACATGGGCACATTGTCCCCTGTGTGGAGGTAGAGTGATGAGACTTAGCCTCAGGCTATGCTAATGCTAGAAGTAAGGGGCTGGAGTGTAAGCAGTGCTGTAACTTTGCTTTCCAAGCTGCAGGTGCACTTCCCTCAAAATGGCACAAAATGGAATAAAACGTTTTTGGTTTTAATCACAGAAATGGAATTGTTTCATTTTTCTTTTTGGCAAGGAAACTTGAAAAAATCTGCTTTACTTTGGGTCAAATTGATTTTCTTCACTTTTTAACTTTGCAGTTGAACTGAAAAATCAATTATTCACCCAGGCTTATTCCCAACACATGTCCAGGAGCAGAAACTGTTGTTTTTATTCAATAGCAGTTGTTCAGCAATTTGAGCAAATAAATGCTGGGGTAACAGGCTGCCCCATTGCCTTACCTGATTCTTGCTGTCTCACTACAGAAGCCCAGCCAGGGCTGCAGAGACAGACCCTGAAGGATTTCATTTCCTTGATGTCGTGCCATGGCCATGGCACTCAATTTGGCTGGCAACACAAAACGGAGCCTTGATTTTGATCCTGATGGCTGCTGTTGTTGTCTTCTAGTCTATGTTTTAATACTAATGTAAGTTTCTTTGGACAAGAGAAAGAGGTTCTCTTGAGAAGCATGAGGATCATTCCTGTCTCATAATCTCATACCACAGCCATCTCCAAAGGAAGGAGATTGTCACTAAATGTGAAGTACTAATGGCTGCATTACCGTGTCATAATAAGAAATCAAAGAGGAAAACAACTTCATCAGTGGCACATTTCCAAACAAACAGCTCCACTGGAAAGAGCTCTTGTCTTTGCATGTTTCAGGCAGTCCTAGTTCTGCTGCCTTTCTTGTGTACAATCAGCAGCACACAGGGCATTTGGCTCACAGCTGTCACGAATCTAAACATTTGGCTGTGTAAGAGACGAATACCTGCTCTTAAAACTCTGCCTATGTCATGTCCTTGCCAGGGCTGTGGGTTTTGCTGAAGTACAGCAAGAGTGGAGAACTCTGACAAAAAACACATTTCTAACTTTCCCTTGTGAGCCTACAATGGGCACAGAAGACACAGAGGAGACCCACCCTTGACAGCACTGGAGTTTATTTGCTGTCCTCTGCGTGCTTTGTACAAAGCAGGTGATCTGAAGCAACAAATTCCACGTGAGCTCTTGGTTCCCTTTTGTGCTTCTAATAGATGTTTTGAATCTTCCCCACACTGCATTCTTCTCTGTGAGATGTATGGCATGGGAGACAGAAAACTACTGCCTCTGTCCTCTCCATCCTTGTCATGTAATGCTGATCTGCAGGAGAAAGAGCTGTGTGAAAGTCTGGGCTAGGACATGACTCTGAATCTTGCCCAATGTCTGTCTCTGAGTGTTTAATCCACAGATAAATCCTGCAGAGACTCTGCACCTGAGGGGAGGGTTGGAGTTTATCCTCTCTGCCCAGGAAACTAGTCTGCATGGGCATAGCCCAGCAGGTTCTGCTGAACTCAGGTTGACTTTCCTACAGAGACATCACTGTACACCGCTTTCATTTAGGAGTTAACCCCAAGCATCTGTGTCCAGGGCAGAGGACACTTATACTGGCTAGTGAAGGAGAGTTCCCACCTTCTGTCACCTCATCATCTTCAAACTCTGAATTAAGGAACCTGCCTGAGCTGCCCAACCACAGCCAGCAACAAAAGCTCATGTGTGTGCTCCTATCTTGTGTATCTCTGCTCCTACCATAGCCTCAGCATCAATAGGTGCTGTCGAGTTATGAATGGTGGCCAGTTTGTGCTACAGCTGCCCACTCCCTATTTGGATGTAATATCTCTCCCAATGCTTTTGCTGTGCAAGGTGTCCAGTGAGAATCCAAGAGCAAATCCATCAAGTGGTAATGACTGGAGGAGCTGCCAGCTAGGTTCAAGGAGAGCATAAAGCATCCCAGGTGCAGACTGCAATTCCTGCCTCCTCCTCTGGATTCCTTTAACGCTGTTCCTGCTTGCCGCTTCCTGGACCTTAACCAAAATGAAAAGTCTGGCTCACAAAACATCTGGAAAGAAAAACTGTCAGCAAAATAATAAAAACGCTGAGAGGTGAGAGCAGGCACATGCCAGCAGAGTCAACACTGTTGAACATGCAGCAGTCAGGGCCAGTGTCTGTGGGCTCTTGTACAGTATTAAAACTGTCCATCTTCACAACGGATGCTTGGAGTTTCCATCTCAGTGGGTCCCCAGGGAATGATGGAGGGCTCCTTTTTCCATTTTCTTTTAACAGCTGCTGGAGGTGGCTGTGAGTGATAAATCCAGACTGTGCTGCTGCAGCCCTGGCAGGGTAAAGAATTACTGTGTGGCTCAGGCAGCTGAGCCTGGTCAAACAGCACTGGCTGGGATGGGGATGCTGATGCTCTGGGGAGAGCTGAGAGGAGCTCTCACTTCTTACTGCATCTTGTCGAGGTTTTAGTTGATGTCTCAAGACCCCAAAGTGTATTCAAAACACTTGCTAGGAGTTTTAAATCTGTCCTGGGTTCAGATGGGTTCAGTGCCACAGCCTCCTCTGTCTGTCCATGTGTGGCTGCAGCTCCTTATGCACATCTTCTGACTGTCATGGGAGCAGAAGTTCAGCAAAGGGACAAGAAGATAATAATGGAATGGCAGCATCTTTTGTATAAAGAGAGGCTTCAGGAGTTGGGACTATTCAGCCTGGAGAAGAGAAAGCTCAGGTGGGAGTGGATGAATAAGAATCGTATCAGTGTGTATAAATACCTGGTGGGTGAGTGTGAGAAAGTCAGACTCAACCCTCTCCCTGGGCAGCCTGTTCCAATATCTGACCACTATTTCAGTTAAAACATTTTTCCTAGTGTCCAGCCTAACTCTCCCCTGGTGCAGCTTGAGGTCTTTCCTTCTTGTTCTATCACCAATCACCTGTGAGAGGAGACCAGGACTTTTGTCTCTCCAATGTCCCTTCAGGCAGTTGCAGAAGACAATAAGGCCTCCTCTTCCTCAGGCTAAACAGCCCCAGCTCCCTCAGCCACTCCTCACAACACTTGTTGTCTAGGCTCTTCATCAGGTTTGTTGCTCTTCTTTGCACCTGCTCCAGCCCCTGTGCCTTCTTTGAACTGAGGTGCCCAAAACTGGACCTGGTACTGGAGGTGTGGCCTCACCAGTGCCAAGTGCTGTGAAGTCTCCATCCTTGGGGATATTCAAAACCCTACTGGACACTGTTCTGGATCATCTGTTCTAGGGGAACAGTGGAGTTGGTCTAAGTGATGCCCTCAATGAGGTTAACAAAGAACCCACTCGAAATGAAGAAATAATGTTGCATGTGAAGTGACATTTAGGAAAACAGCCAGGTCTTGCTTCAGACGTTCTTTTATTTTTCTTTCCACTGCTGCTCTCGTGAGTAATTCTGAATTTGTAAGCCACAGTGTGTTACTTTAAATGGTACAAATTGATCACCTGCGTGCATCCTGGAGCTGCTGTGTTATTTGTGATGAATCTGGAAAGCACTTTTTACATATACAAGCAGGATTAGCTTCGTTTTGAACAGAACAGGATCAATATTTCATAATGTCTGCAGCCTATTCATAATCAGTTATTCAAGGAAAAATTCTGTTCCCACTGATATCTGGACAACACATACTCCCAGTGCTGTAAGAATTTGAAAGGACTATTTGAAGCTTAAATTTCAGACATTTCAACAGACAGGACCAGTGGGCCATGAACACGCTGTAATGCACCTTTCTGCACACAACAGCTCTCATACAACCAGCAAAATCAACCTAAAGCCTCCCCAAAACGTCCTGATTAACAAGTCCTTCTTCTCATTCCAAGATGCAACAGAACAAAACTTCTTTGCTTCTTTCCTACTTTGCCAGTGTCTGTCTTTTTAACAGGAGCTCTATCTGCTGCCAAATAATCTGTCACCAGCTTATTTTACTTTTTCTAGCTTGTACTTCAGTGTCTGCAATACCTCATAAACCGAACATGAGATGAGACTGTTTTAATTAGCTGCACCATTAAAAAGAAAGTATTTTGATGTCTTGGGAAATAAACAAATAAATATGTACATACAGCTGTATCAAAAAGGAGGGTTTCAGCGTCATCGCCAGCTTTGCTACTGTTTGGTAACATAAAAACCTCAGTACGACAAGTCCTCCTTCAATGTGCAGAAGCAACGTCTAATAACTGGAAATCCATTAACAATCCTTGTAACAACACAGTATGAAGGAAAATAAAAGGCCTTTGGGGATATGAGTGACAGAGCACTGGAACAGGCTGCCCAGGGAGATTGTGGAATCTCCTTCTCTGGAGATGTTTAAAACCCACCTGGACATGTTCCTGTGCAACTTGGTCTAGGTGACCCTGCTCTAGCAAGGGGATTGGATAGACGATCTTTCACGGTCCCTTCCAATCCTTAATGTTGTGTGATTCTGTGATACACCTCAGTATTCCCACATGCTGAAGGCTCAATAAACGTTGGAGGGCTGGAACACCTTTCATCAATGAAGAAGAAAGACTGAAATGGTTTGTTGGTGATTCTGAAGACAGAATTGTGACTTAGCCACGGCGTAACCTGCGATTTTGTAAAGATAGCGGGGAGCCCGTATTCATTCTCTTTCCTTGTCAGTTTGAAGTAAACGGGATACACTAAAACTAGTATTAGCATAGAATCTACAAACGGTCAAAACCACTGAACAGTCAGCAGCTCAACATTTTTGATTGTTTAAATATTCCCAAGTGCGTGCTGCGGCATCTTTCGTGTCTTGAAAATAGTCAAACAGATGGTAACAGCGATGTAGTACAGAACAACAAACGGTGTCATTTCCACAGCATGAAGTGTCACCAGTAAAGAAAGCTACGTCCAGCCTTTATTAATAGTTTTCCTCAGATGACAGACAGCTAACGTGTTGCTGGCAGCGCACATCTCACGCTGCACCAAATGTTGGCGTTTTACTGCTAAGTGAAGCCTGAGGAAGAAGAGCTCATTTGTTACCACAACCATAAAAACTGAGATTGATTATGGGCAGGGCTGTGATGCCCTTGTTTCTATAGCAGCTACCTTGTCGTTTCCTACCTTTTCATCTTCCTTATGCAGAAGTTTCAGGAGTTCTTCTCCTACAAGTCACACGTAATTGTGTAAAAATAGCAATGCACAAAAATAATTTGCAACTGTGTTCTGTAAAATTCTGATGCCACCATTCTAGCCTTTGCACTGTCCATTTGCACACTGACTTACACCTGATTACCCACCCCTAGCAATTGTAAACCTACTTCCATATAATCTCTGGCAAGATTTATGGAAGTTACTGTTATATGTAGTGATCCATGGGAGAGCCTCTCCCTGGGAAAACAGAAAGTGGAATGTTTTCTGCTTTTAGGGGCGTATTTTGACTCAGCGTGGTCACTCACATGGTCACAATACACGTGGGACACAGAAATCACACCGTAAGTCACCACTCTTAGCCATCTTACCCAGCCACCCACTGGTCAGTGAATCACAGAGACCTGCCTTGGCCAGCAAGGATTAAACATCATTTTACTTATGGATTAAAAAAAATCCTTATATTGAGAAAAGATTGACTAAACAATGTTGCTTCAGGTGTAGACTCTCTAAACACACGTCTCGAACAAGTCTTTGTGTCTCAGGGGAGATGGGAATAACTTCTGGAAAATGCCTTCCAAGTAATGCAGCAGCCCCTTGGCTCTTAAGGTGCTGCGTAGATGTGGTTCCTCAGTATCTGGGTTGAAGTATGCTAGACATGGTCCCTACATTTTGGGAAATGAAGTAGCTTTCAAGTCCAACTCCTAAGCCCCCCTCACCAGCTGGGGATGGAGATCTTTGAAGACCCAGGCTCTAACATATATGTCTCATCAGAGACCTGACTTTACATAATGTCTCAAAGCCCTGTCCTACACAAGAGATTGGCTACATCCTTGCAATAAGATGTCAAAGTGTCCAGACAGGCTGAACACTTGTTGTTTTGTCTCCACAGATCTGTCCAGCAGACTTTTCCTCTGCCTGATTGACAAGTAGGGAAGCAGAGGCTAGGGATAAAAACATCGACAGGCAAAGTCTCAATCACAGCACCACACCCATGGTTTTTTAGTGTGAGCTCACAAGGAAGACTTTACTGGGCAACTCAAATGGAGAAACTCCTTTCCCTCCTAACTCGATGATTACTTTCTGTTAAAAGACAAGGTTGCTCCAGGCTGAATTCCACAACGAGAGCAGGGTTTAATCAATGGTGCAACTGCTTACTCTCGAGGCTGTGACTGATTGAAATGACCTTCCTATAACTCATGTAACAAATTAAATAAAGGTCATCTCTTCTGAGAAGGAATAAACAATCACCTCAGGGATCTGCCTTTAAAATAAGGGACAAGAAGGCAGCGTAGCTCTGAACAACTACTTGAATGGTAGTGGTTCCAATGGGAAGGACCAGCCTGAATGGACAGGTCTTCTGGTCAGCTGGCACAGATAGGTTTTGGAGTAACACGGTTTCAGGACTAACTTCTTCTTGGCCATGACATGGTGTTGCCTGAGTGGTCCATAGATGAACTGACCATCTGCAGAGTGGGTACAAAAGGGCTGTCCTCAGGGACTATCCAGCACAGACATGTATCCACAGCCTTCCTTCCTCCCCAGCTCCTTTCATCTCCTGTCTTAGAATAACAGAATTGTTTTAGCTTAGAAAAGACCTTCAAGACTTTCAAGCCCACCACTAAACCCTGTCCCTAAGCTCCAGATCTACACAAGTTTTAAACATGTCCAAGGATGGTGTTTCAACCCCGTCCAAGGGCAGCCTGTTCCAAGGCCTGGTGACCCTTTCCATTAAGAAGTTTTCCCTAATCATAGAATCCTAGCCTGGCCCGAATTGGAAGAGACCTCCAAAGTTCATGTAGTCCAACTCCCCCGCAGTGATCAGGGACTTCGACTAAATCAGGTTGCCCCAGAGCCTTGTCCAGCCTCACCTTGAATATTTCCAAGCATGGGACCTCAACTACCTCTCTGGGCAACCTGTTCCAGTGTTCAACCACCCTCCCGATAAAGAGCTTCTTCCTAACAGCCCATTTCAATCTGCCCTTCTCTAATGTGAAATCATTGCCCCTTGTCCTGCTACTCCAGGCCTTCAGAAACAGCCTCTCTTCAGCCTTTGGGTAGCTTCCTTCAGAGAGAAAGGTCACTATCAGGATTCCAGGTGATGTCTCACCAGGACAGAGCAGAGAGGCAGAATCTCCTCTCTGGATCTGCTGGCCACACTTCTGATGCAGCCCAGAATGCAGTTGGCCTCCTGAGCTGCAATTGCACACTGGTGGCTCCTGTTCATCTTCTTATTCATCAGAGCCCCCAAGCCTTTTTCCTCAGAGCTTGTAGCGGTTTGAAACTAAGAGACTGCTTTTCTTCATGAAAGCACAAACCTGTAAATCTGAAAATTCTGGTAATTTTCAAACTACAATAGAGATGTTTTCTATCACCTTCCCCCCCAGCCTGTAGTGACAGTACTCTTCCCAGGACAACTGTCCCCGCTTCCACTGCCTGTGCAGCTCCTTCTTGCTTTTGAGTTTGACCAGCAGGTCATGGTTCAGCCATGCCGGTCTCTTCCTTTCCTTTCTTGATTACTGACACTTGGAGATGGAGATGTCCAACCTAAACTTCCTCTGACACAAATTGACCCAATTTCCTCTTCTTTTCAGGGGCACCAAAACGTGTGGTGTTACTGGGACTCACCCCAGAAAATGTGAAAAGAGCAGTCTTGACAGGTTTGTTTCAGCAAAACAAAAAGCAGTAAGAGAGAGGCATGGCTGCAGCAGCGCTGCTTGCTCAGAGCTGGCACTCACCTAACTAGTGTGGGTGGTAACAAGTGTGAGTGGAGTGAATATGGGGTTGCCGGGTATGCTGCGTCTGGGCAGCCGCCTTGTCGTGGAATCAGCCTCACTGGTGATGGGTGCCCCAGCAGGATGACCCTGAGTCAAAGCTTGTGAAAGGAACCAACCCATGGTAAAGTCACAACCTTAAACATCAGCCTCCACCAGGTGAATGTCCCATTTAGTCCATCACCCAGCTCACGACCCCTGCCTGACCCCCTCTGTCGTGCACAATGGGTGAATATGGGCTCAGCAGAGAAAGCAGCTTGCTCCTGTCAGGACAGAAGCTGAAACACGAATGCAAATGATACCATCTGATGTGTTTTCAGATGGATTTCTTATTTCCTGGTTTCTACTGGAAAATATGATTCCCAGAGTTGTTTTGTCCCACATCTGGCCCACAGAGGGGTCCTGTGGCGTTCAGTGTGCTGTAAATAAACACATCTGTTTCTGAATTTTCTTTTCTCAGCACAGCTGGCTCTTACTGTGACTCCTTTGTGCTAGGAGAGGGGACGACTGGTGACCTCTTTGATATTATCCAGAACATACATTGCCCTTCACCCTAGTACAGACTATGGCAGTCTCTCCTCGTCACACTGCATCTTCCCCTCCTTGCCATGTTTCTAAGGATCTTGGCTGCTGTCTTTGAGCTTTTTCTCCTACTGTCTAATCTGTGAGTCTGGAATCAGTCAGCCTCTGCATGCCTGTGTTGGTCCGTCTGGGGACACTGGCAGAGGTTCACACATAGCCCAGAAACACTGGACAGCACAGAGAGGAGATATGGAAGGGAAAGCAAATGTGTTTTCCTTCACAGAGGGGCTGTGAATTATACTCCACATGCAGTAAATGTGGCAGCTTCTCAGAAAGGTCCAGCTCATCTTCCTAACAGCTTTTCTCCCTACCTTGTCAAAACAGGCTCCATGTTTCCAACACAGCTCTATTCATGATGGGTTATGTTCCAGGCAATAAACTGATGTCCTCCCTGGCCACCTGAGCTGCTTCGTACTTCTGTTCTCAGACAGATTAGGCTGTGAGCGGAAATCTATCCTGCAGTTTGTTCCTTGCATAAAATTGCCCTTATGATGAATACAGTATGTTGCAGGAGGAGAAGGCTAAAAGTGAGCTCTGCAACCTTTTCTGATTGAAAATGGGCAGAGAAATCACTCAGGATAGCAAATAATTGACCCAGCTTTTCAAGCACCTACTTATGGGGCAGAGGTCTCCAGACCTGGAGTATCTGTGGGGATGGCATTGTTTTGCTCAACACCTTTCCCCCAGGTCAAAAGACTTGTTTCTACACTCTGTTATCAGACATGGCAAACTTTGACATTTAGTTTCTCCCTGCTCAGAACTATCTGGACCACATTTTACCACCTGCCATGACCCCTCATGTCCCAGTGAATACAAGGTGATGATTTGAGAGGATCTCCAGTTGCCCTAGTATGGATGGAGTGAGTTATTTCCAAGGGCACAGGACTGGCTCAGGTAAGTGTTCAGACTGGAAAAAGGAAAATGGACAACTTTCCCTGGTCTTACCATTGGTGATGTCACTGCACCAGAACATGCCATGCAAGAAATGAACAGCTGTAGTGACAGAAGTTAGCAGCGCCTGTGTCCTCTTCCATTAGGTTTTGCAGACAGCTTACGCTGAATCAATGGGGATGCTCAGATACATGGCAAGATACTCACTGGGGTGTTTTATTTCTCCTAATTTTTAATGTCCCTGTATGATCACATCCCCGTGGGCTCCCTTTATAGTGTCTGGAAACAGAGCGGCGCTTTCAGGTGCTGTTCAGTGACCTATTTTAGACCTTAGGGCGAGATTAATGGTGACCTGAGCTCTGTTGCTTACACCGATTAGAGTTTCCGTGACTGCAGAGGCACATGGAGCCAGGTGAATCCCACCCCACAGTACCAGCGGGATACGGGGGGACATTACACACTGATCAATAAACTAGACAGGCAGTTAGATTTTCACCATTTTCTCAGAATTATTACTTCATATTTTCAGCAGACAGTATAGGTCACACCTGCTTCACATCACAGTGTGTTGTTTGCAGCCATAATGGATTAAATTTTAGCTCCAAATCTGTTATATAACAGCCACATTACAGCAACAGCCAGGCAATGCTACAGAGCCATCAGCTGCATTGTGACCACGTCTGAAATTCAGCCACCCTTGTTGTACAGCTCTTGGACACTGTACAAAGCTGTGTTGGAAGAAGCAAAGTAAGAAAAAATTATTCCCTAATAATGTCTTCACTTCAGGCTTCACAGGAATTTAGGTGAGCTCCATGTGATTACCTTCACTGGAATTTGACCGGAGCTTTCTCTCAGGGCAAGAAAGCTAATTTGTACAGAAATCAAGACATTAGCTTGATGCTTCATTCCAGACGAAATAGCTGAGGTCACATCTTTGCCATTGCCAGGAGAAACGAGACGATTCTGCTTGCAGCGCTGAAATCAGTCCAGAATGTGAGCACCAAAGGGGGCAGTTCTGTGGAATCATGGACACAAACATTCAGCAAACATCACGGCTCAGGCACCAACAGCCAAATGACACTGTCTCTGCACAGGCTAGTAGGGCCAGCTAGAAGCATGTGTGCATGGAGGGAATGTGGGAGTCTCCAGCGTACTCAACAGGAAATAAGGTGATGAGGGTCCTCAAGCATTAGGATTGGCACAGAAAGAGTCTGTAGGATCTCCATCCTTGGAGAAATTCAGATATCCAACAACACAAAGACCTGTGTAACCTGATGTTGGCCCTGCTTTAACCAGAGGTTGAACCAGAGATTTACAGAGGCCTCTTCTGACCACAGATCCTACCTCCTGCTCTGAGGTAGGATCCAAGAAGAGTCATGAGGTCTCCCCAGCTGGAGAATCAACCCAAATACAGTCAATGAGGCAGAGAGGTCCCTGCAGCCATAAGGGCAGGAGATGCATCGCCTAGAGAAATGGCTCCCAGAGGAGCAGTGAGGTCCTGTGTGTGGTGGCAGGCATCTACTCACTCATTGTCAAGGCAGAGAGGAACATGATAGAAAGGTCACTGGCTCAAAGCAGCCAGGAGTATCAGGATCAAAGATAATGATTTCACTTTGTGTTTGGATGGGCAGCTCAGCTGCTGTTTGTCCTTTTCCTGAGATAAGCTTCTGATAGCACAGGGCTCTGGCTGCTGTTGCAAGAGAAAACAAATGAATAAAACTGCTTTGGTTTCCTATTAAATTACCATTTTTTACTTGAACGGTGCCAGTGTGCTTGGACTGTGTGTGGTCTAAAGATGTGACCTCTTCTTTAGTGGGTTGTCATCTCCCAGCATACTTTGAACATGAATAACAGACAATGTCCTTTATTAGTGTCTCTCAGGCTTTTTTCACCAAGGGCCAGAGTCCAGGGAACTGCATCTGTCATTGCTGAAAACCACCAATGTCAAAAAAGAGAACACATCTTGTCATGATCAAGTCCATGTTACGGTTAAGGTAGAAGCTCCTAACGAGCCAACACCAGCTCAGGGCCAAGATCCTAAGGAGACAGTTTTCTTCTGTCCCATTGCCCAACTGCCCCAGTGCTATAGACAGGGACTGCACAGTTTCACAATACTTGGCATCAGCAAGTAAACCCAGCACTTGATGGGCTTCTTTGCTCCACATTATGCATGTAACCTACAGAGCTGAGCTTGTCCAAGCATGCCATCTGTTCCACATGTGAAGACCACAGATACATCGAGGTGCACAAACGGGACATCTACCAACTGAGCTGCACTTCTAAACTCTGTCCCAAAGAGGTTGACATCAGATGTCTTGTCATGAAGTCCTGCCTTTTTAACACATGCAAAAGAGCTTAGCTCTACACAGTGAGTGTGTGCACTAATGCTAACTGATGGCTCTAATGAAGTGCAATCGGTGCTGCTAGGTTTGGTTTTGCTGGACAATTGTGCTCTCACATCCCATCAGTCACTGAGACCCTCATTGCTGCATCAATGGGAAAAGGGGGAAGAGCAGAGAGAGAATGGCTATACAAGGTTATATGAAGTCACCTGCCCCCAGCATCCTGCCTCCTAACAACGACCATCCAGACTGGGAGAACATTTGTGTCCTACTGCTGGCCCTGCCCTCTGCTATTTTTTTTTAGCCTTTTTAAACATTCTTGTGTACCTCATAAAGCACACTGGGAGAAGCACCTGAGCCCATTTATGTCATTTGTAAGGCAGCTAGCTCCTTTATTTCTTCTGAGGTCCAACCTCTTATTCCTATCCCAGCCTCCTTCGCTTGCAACTGCTTTGTCCCCTCCCCGTTTGAAGTCTCACTAACTCTGAGGCTGTCTGCAGTTGGCTAGATCCTGTGTGACCAGGCTGAATGAGGAGTACAGCAGCATCTGTGCATTGTCTCTTTTCTCTTCTTTTCATCTCCAAGCAGAGTGCTCTGGAGCGTGTCCAGAATCTCCCTTGATGCTAAGATACCTTCCAGACCAGGCTGTCTATATCTGAGCCTGTCACCTTCACACTCTTCTCCTGTTTTCATATTATAGTCGTCTCTAATGCTTTCTGAAATCTTCTGAACTATCCAATCGCTCCTCACACAGAAATCCTTCCGTGACCTTCCGCTCCGTGGAATGGGGGTGGGTGGTAGATCTGCACCAAAGTCTTGCTTCTCCGGTCCAGGGCATCAGGTTCGTTCCGGGCAGGGCTGGCCCTTCTGCGCTGGGGTCTGCGCCGGCCCGGGGCTCTCATTGCCGCTCCCTGCTGGTTACAGGAGCGGAGCGGACCCGACCCGACCTGGTAAGCCCGCTCCGTCCCGGGGCAGGGAGCTGCTGGAAGCCGTCTTCCCCTCCAGGGGGGTGGGGGTTAGTACGGGGCTGCAGCCCCCGTGCTGGGCTGAAAGCCCTCAGCAAAAACAGGCAGGACTAAGGTCACGGTCCCTGCTCACCTAGCAACACCCCTTGAGGGCAGGTACTTGGGACAGTGTCACCTGCCCCCCGCCCCGGACAGGTCACTGGAGGGAGGGGGGTCCTCTCAAAGCAACAGAACCTTTTCTTTTCTTCGTGAAAGCACAAACCTGTAAATCTGAAAATTCTGGTAGTTTTCAAACTACAACAGACCTTGTTCACCTTGTTCAGTTTGTCTCTACCTTTCTCTGTTCTCCTGTATTCCCAGGAGAAATGGGGGGGCCAGAACTGCACACAGTATTTAAGTAGGAGTTTATAATGAATTTACCAGTACCAAATACTTATTCTTATGTACCTGCCCTCTATTGTCCTATTCGTTTTATAATTTGATTTGCTTTTGTCTGTGTGTGTACTGAGATGGCGTATTCATGGAGCTGGCTCTTATAATCTCACTACTTCACTCCCAAATGACAGTAATCAACTCGGAGTCATCTCTAGAGATGTGCAATTAGTATTTTTTCCATGTACTTGACTTTACATTTATTTACATTAAACTTCACCTTCCATTTTATCACACTGTACTTCTATAATTCTTTATTCTTGGTCCCCTAAGAAATGGTGCCTTAGCAGAAAATTGCTCCCTAAGCACTCGTGCTATTCTCTAGATTGTTTGTGAGAAAGCTGAGCAGCGCAGATCCTGGCACTGAAAATCAGGCAGTTCCTTACTGGCCTCCCTCCACTGTGATGCTGCTCAATTAATCCTAACTGCTTTCTTTCAGCTACACATTCATCCATGTGAGGACCTTCACCTTTCTTCCTGTGGCAGCCTAATTTCTCTAAAAGCATCTTGTGAGGGACCTTACTGCCTGCTCTTCAGACTATGAGCTGACTGTGGGCTCTTTGCAGTGGTTTGCTGAGAGAAGCTGCACTGACTCCCAATACGTTAGCTTTAGCCACTTCCCTACAATTGCCCCAGTGCTCTGGTCCTCTAGACTCGTTGTGAGCTAAACCAGAAAGCCTGGAAAAATTCTCCAACCCCATGATGGTTTTAAACTAGAAGTTGTGTATAACGGCTATTTTGTCCTTGAGTTCCCTCAGGACTCATGTGTAGATGCTCTCTGATTCTGGGCAGGGTTCCTGATGTTTTATCATTTGCCTTCCTGTCTGCATTTCAGTTGAAGCTACCTCTGATAAATAACTGCAGCTGAGGGGCTTATTTATTCTAAAAGAACACCAGGGTCTCTTCAAATACTGCTCCCTCTTTGCAGGTGTCAAGATGTAGGGCCAGATCTCATACTGGGCTCCAGCAGAAGCACTCTCTGCTCTGTACATCTTTGATGCAGTAAGCTCAGAGGTTCAGGGCTTGCAGCACCCCACATCAGATATCCATCAGAACAACGCAGCCAGGCTGTGAAAGAGCCCATGAAACCTTTATGGTGTTGTATCTTATGCCTCACTAGCACCAGCCGCGAGTACTTTAGCCTAGGAAAAGCCTCATAATCCATTTTCTTCGGTTTGCTTCTCAGTCCTGTTAGAATAAGAGATGTCAAGCTGATAAATTACGGTTGTATTTAATTTAATATTATGTGTGGATTCATAAATACCTGACTACCAGTATGGAGTCCATGTATCTCTCTGATGAATGGAGAGTTTCTGCTCCAAAAAACTTGCCATCAAGGCCTGTGCTTTGAGAATGCAAATCAGCACCAATGCAGCAAGCAGCAGGCTGGCTACAGCTCATGGTTTTGTGACCTTCACAGCACAGGTGGCTTTGAAGAAGTGTTCCTAATATCTTCTGGGAGTGGGTGATGAAGTTTAACAATACACAGTGACAGGGGAGTTAATTTGTGAGGTAGTTAAAGAATTGCTCTAAACAGGCCAAGCTGTGGAGCACTAAGGAGCGGCTTGAGAAGATGAGTGATGGAGAGGGAAATGCGCATAGATGCACTAGTGCTGCAGTGACTAAAGACAAGGAGCTCATAGGGCTTGTGGGGCTGAGACTGTGGAACTGGGGAAAGCCAGCAGCCACCTGGTGACTGTTTCATGGGCATATCCCTCACTGGGGTGTGAGATGATGTGCTGTGTGATGATGCGTAGCTACTGCTGCAGTACAGTGCAAAAGGCCCAAAAGCTGTATCTGCTAAAAAGGAACATCTTAAAGACAGGGATGGAAAGAGGTGGGTACTGCAGAGATGCCAGCAAAGACAAATGAATAAAGGCAGTTAAGACTTTATAATAACAAGACATGTTCCCTGAAAGGTAACATATGAAGTTTCTGACTCTTCCAATTGTCCTTGCTGCATTAAGGATATAATATACTACATCGACCAAAGCGCTGCTTTGAAAATGTCAGAATGAACTTCAACAGTCACAAGAAGATATCTTCAATGTCAGCGAGGAGAACACAGAGAGCAGAAAGCCACTGGGAAGAGGTGAGTACTCTCGCAGGTACTAATTTTCCTGTTCCCCAAGACTTTTCCTTGTGAACTCCTCAGCCAGCCTGTATGTGCTGTCCTGCTGAGTCCCATCTGTTGGAGGTGGAAGGAGATACTCTCCTTACTCTCCTTGCCATTACCTTTCTTCTGATGTGGGATTTCATGAATGCAGGGGAAAACCCAGGTCTCTCCTCACTCCCATGGGTGCTATGAAGCCGACAATGATGTAAAAGCAGCTGAGCCTTCATCATAAGAGATGCTTATACAGGCACTAAGTGACAAGGAACTAAAGACAAAGAAACCACAAAGCCCCACAGGCTGGTAAGTAACTTTTCTTGCTTGTTCATCAACTTGATATTGCCACAGCACCATCCCTTGTCAGACATGGGATAGAGTCAACCATGGCACCTTTCAGAGATGAATAATCCTGCCTTGAAGAGGACAGGACAATTCAGGGTGACTGCTGTAGCTAAAGCAAACAGAGTGGATTCTGATGTCTTGTCCCTGTGTGCATCGTGTACCTTTCTCTTGATTCTCTGTAGGCACTTCAGAGACATCTGTGTCCTACATCTCCTCCGCTGTCTCCATATTCTTTTTCTTAAGATGCAATCCCATGTGGATGTTCCTTAGGTCCTGTCTTTGTGTTTTATTTTCCATATAGAGATATAACCTATCTCTAATATTTTTTATGCAAACATACAAGACAAGTCAGAGGAAGCCAATACGTACAGTGATGAACACAGCAGGATAAAGAAGTTCTGCCGATGCCTGAAAAAACCTGCCTGATGATTTTAACTGCAAAAGAATTAATGGGGAACTTGGGAGTTCAGCTGATAAGCACTCTGGTAATGATACGTGGGGGTGACAACAGTAATCCTTCAAAGGACAACAAAGAGGTGCAGAAGACACCTGAGGTATTGCATGGTGTAAAATATGCAAGACAGAAAATATCTAACTATATCTTCTAAAAATAACAGCAATGCTCACGTGCGATTAGTGTGCAGATAAAATCATTAACCAGTTATGAAAGAGCATAACAACCTGTGATGGGTGATAACGGCCATGACAAATGCAGAAGTCAGTATTCAAAGAACCAATGTGGTGTCTCTAACAAGAAACTTTAGCTCAGTTTCATTGGATTTTAGGCTGCTGGAGAAGTGGACCGTGCTATGCGCTGCTCGCTGTGACACCGATCTTGCTGCGAGTGAGTGTGAACCACGTTGTGTTTTCAATTGCAATTAAAACAAACTCTGCCCCGGGGTATCTTTGCCAGAAGAGTGGCCGACATGCTGAGGGGTAGTGTTATGGCCCTTTACTCAGCATGGAGGAAAGTGTGACTCCAGTGTTCAGTTTTGAGAACCACCAGTTCAGGGGAAACTGTAAGGGATTCACTGGAGACGTGACAAGGTGGTCCTGGTCTTGGAGTACATGTCTTACAAGGAGCCACTGAGGAGCCAGGATGGTTTCATCTAATGAAGAGGAGGTGCATGTGTGTGATAGATGTATACAATGACTTGAAGGAAGGTTTCAGAAATGATGGAGCCAAACTGTCCTCTCCATAGTACAAGTTTCTTGCACTCTAGCAGTTAGTGGCCTTGTTGGGCCAAGTGCTGACATGCATGCTGATGGCACATGACCCTTGGGTCCAGCAGTACACAGCTGTGCCCACAGTTCACTGTGCGAGGCAATTAAGGCTTCTTGAGGCTTTGCTGAGCACCCACTGCTCTACAAACCGTATTTGCATGGAGTTGGGGTAGCCCTGGTTCACTATCCCTGCTCACATCCCAAAGGGTGGTGAGCATCTTGTTTGGGTAGGATCTGGATCTGCTGGGTTCCAGATACTCTGCTCCACCAGAATTACAGCTTCTTCTACACCACAGGTTTGAGTGTTTGGGGATTAGAGACCCACACCATTAGCCTGGCTAAGCATCAGCCTGGCAGTACAGACACTGCTATGACACCACCACGTCTTGTGGAGAACCAATGTCAGCGACCAGTGGAGGGCTGTGGATCCAGGCAGCAGGACACTGTATCTCTGTGCAGGTTTCCTTTAGCGTGTGACTATTTATTTGTACTTTGGGAGCTTGTTTGCTGTTTGTGAGTGCTCCTTGCTGGTTGCGAGTAGTTTATGCATTTATTATGCCCTCTGGCAGTGCTGTTTTACTAAAGCTATCCTCCTTTTTTATGCTGCTTTTTTATCCCTCTGGGAGCAGAACTTATATATCTTTAAAGAAAGCGGGGTTATTCTGTATGTCTTAAATGGGATTTTAAGTGGAGTAATGCAGATGAAGGGCAGCACACGAACACAATAATGCTTTGTATCTCAAATAAAAAATACCCTTCTCAGGAAGGCATGGAGTGGTGATTTTTCTCCTGGGTTTTCAGCAGACAGTGCTGACTGTTAAAGGACTTTTCCCTATGTCTCTAATCAAATAGGAGCTCATTTTTTTCCCACTTAATTCTGCTTGGTGCTAAAGAGGAAGGCTTTCATCAAGTGTCTTTTGTGTATCCAGATGGTTTCTCTAGGTGCTAAGCAGGGCTTAAGAACATGATGAAGTCTTTTCAGAGGCAAAGGGATAGAGAAGGGAGCACAAGTGCTTCCAGACACTGATCCTTTGGAAGGTGGAGAGTAAATGAGATCCATTGTTACACTTGGGGAGGACTTTGCTGTCCCTGGGTCACTCAGCTGCCAGCCCCTCCCCAGGCTTAGATGACTCTTGACCACACGTTTTAAGCCTTTCCCTGGTGGTGCCAGGAGTTGGTAAGATGCATTACAGGACTGTGCCATTTTTGATGCCTGCATAATGATGGGAGAGCAGGCAGCTGTGCAGAGATCTCTGAAATCACTAATGTTCTGGATAGAGCAAGGGGAACAGTTTTTAAAAGATGACACAACAAGCTGAAGGTGTGGGAGGGATCAGAGTCCTGCCTTCAGCCACATTGTACCCACCCTGCTCTGGGCTCAGAGTCAGTGTGGGGCATTGACCCCAGATGGATGCTAGGTGGCCACCAAAGCTGCTCTATCAGTTTGCTTCTCAGCTGGTCAGGGTAGAGAAAATACAACAGGAGGCTTGTGGGTTGAGATAAAGACAGGAAGATCACTGACCAGCTATCATCACCGGCAAAACAGGCACAACTTGAGTGAGGAAATCAGTTTAATTTTTTTACTGATCAAATCAGAGTAGGATAATGAGAAATAAAAACAAATCTTAAAACATTTCCCCACACCCTTCTCCTTGGTCTTTACCCCTGATTTTCTCTACCTCTGGGGAATGGGGTTTGTGGTCAGTCCATTGTACATAGTCTCTGCAGCTCCTTCACCCTCAGGGGGAGAACTCTTCACACTCTTCCCCTGTCCCAGCGTGGGGTTCCTCTTGCAGGAGACAGTTCTCCATGAACTTCCCAAACTCAGGCCACACAAACCTAACACAGTCATCACCCTGTCAGCACTGGTGAACAGGTCTGGCTAGAAAATTAGGGTGGTGACTTTCAAGCCAAGTGCAGGAAGAAGAGCAATTCTTCTAACTTTGTTGCGTTGGTTTTAGACGAAAAGGCAGCTGTTCTCCGTGGAGCAGCTGGTATGAGGGAAGTTGCCTTTGCAGGAAACAAGCACCAGTCATGCTGCTTCTGTTCCCCTCCCATCTGACAGGGATTGAGGAGGGATTTCTGCTCTTCCACAGCCTGGGGGCTACAAAGCAGGTACCTTCAGGGGAGCTACCGGCCCTGGGTCCTGGTATGGTCCTTGGATGAAGCTTGTGTTTCAGAAGACTTGTCACCCTGTCACTGGGCTTTGAGCATCTGTTGGCTCACCTCATGTTCCTCTCAACATCAACAGAGCACAGATGAGAGGATTTGCCCTAAACCAAGAATTTCTATGCACTTCACGGTGCTGTTCCCTTTTCCCCATCAGCCTTGCCTTTGCTCCTCTCTGTTTAAGCCAAAGGAGTCACTTTTAACTGCAGCCCTTCACTTTTTTCACTGAAGTTCATGTCTAAGCTGACTAGAGCAGACCATGATGCTGCATCCCTCCTGAGCTACTGAAATACTTCTGGACTGTCGTTACAGGACAGAAGACAGGGTTTGAAGATTGCCTCGGGCAGAGCTGCTGAGTGACTCCTGCTCCTGGGCTGGCTCTGCATGTCCCCTTACTTGCGTCATGTACAGAGAGGACTTAAGGGTTCCCCTTCAGCCTGGTGTTGGACAAGAGGGCAGAGCAGGGCCAGAAAAGCATCAGATATCAGCTGCTGGCATACAGGCCCATGGTCACTGGGGCCACCCCAGCCACTGCTGCAGCCATTCGGCCACCTAACTCACAGTAGGGCCCATAAGCCACTTTGAAAAGAATGGTGTCATTGTCTGTGTACCAAGTGCAGCACTGAGCTGTACAGGACGAGCACAAAATGAAGATGGAAAACCAATATCAAAAGGCCCAGACTGCACCCAGAGGCTCTGGCTGCAATCACGGAGCCACAAACTTGTTTCCAGCACACGTGATGTGGAACATCGACAGCGCAATAACACAGAACCATCCTTTTGATCAAGCTGCTGCCCCTAAATGATGTTTGCATTTGTCATCACGGGGATCACAGAGAGAGTGACTGGAGGAGCCTGCTGTAACCACGTCAGTGCTCAGCCCAGCCCAGCTCCCTCCTTCTGAGGAGCAGTAGCCCAGGCACCAGAAAAGAGCCTATCCCACACCTAGGAGTTCCCTTGCCATGCACAAGGCTCTGTCACCTTTGTGGCCCCACTAAGACCTGCCTGTTTACCTTCACCATAGAATCATTAGGGATTGGAAGGGACCTCAAAAGACATGATTTAGGGTCTCAGAGACTCAGACAGTGGCAGACACCATCCACTGCACAACAGCTATGAACATCTATGACAAGCCTAATAGCTGAGCAAGAAGAATGGGGAGAGAAAGCACCTGAAAACTGAGCAAATGATGGTTGTTGGTTTGGGCACAAGTCCACAGAGCTGTGGTGTCCTCAGGGTATTTGTGCTCAGCAGCAGCAGTTTGACCTTTGTCTCCTGTATGGTCATTGAAAGAACCCTGGTAGCAGCAAGGCTGATGCTCTCCTGCCCTTCCCTTGGCATGGCAAGAAATTAATCCGTCCGTCTTCCCAATGTGCCCCAGTGTCACAGAGCATGGTCCAAGGAGCCTGCTGCTCTTTGCTTGCTTAGACAGGATTCCAACTTTTCAACTCAGGTGGCCCTTCCAGGTTGAGACTATTCTACAGGAGAGGGGTGCTGGCTGAATCCTTTCTGTTGGTGGTGTCCTGGGCTTTTGGGTCTGTTTTTGTTCAGTGGATTGGACAGCCTGAGCCAATGGTCATCAGTCAAGCATCTCTTTGCTCTTTATAATCATTCTTGGCAACTGTGAGTGGCCCTGCCTGAGCCAGGTGACTGGACAGGATGACCTCCAGAGGTGTCCACCAACCTCAACGAGGTGATCATGTTTTCCTAGGCAGACATCTTTATGGTGGAAGCATTTTATTACCTATTAATTTCGGAAGTAGCCTGCCTATTGCAGGGCTATTATCACCAACACCGGTAAAATGTGGGGATCGAATCCAAAGGAACGACACGTTAAGCCACTGTGCAAAAAACAGCAGAGCCCCAGAGAAACGCTGACACAATGTGGGAAGTGCAGCACTAGGGAAGCACTGAACTTTCTCTGATGGAGACCTATCACAAATTTAGCTGCCTGGAAACTTCAACAGTCTTCTCTCATATCTCCCCATAATTTATCACCCTGCTAAGCAGGACTAAATCAGAGCTACAGCAACACTTAGCTCTCAACAGCACCTTCAATCAGAGCGCTCAAAGCTCTGTATTGCACACAATTAACCTTCTAGCTACTAAAGTAAATTACAACACAAGGCAAAGAACAAATCAGAACCTTGCCTCAAAAAATGAGGTCTGGATTCTACCCTCTCCCTGATGCTCAGGGAATAACAACATAAAGGAGAGCAGGAACAGAAGGCAGAGTCAGCTGGATGTGCAGGGCATTAGTGGGGAAAGGGCTAGGCTAGGGGCCGTCTCAGGCACACGAGGGACTCAGGCACATGAGGGACTCAGGCACATGAGGGACTCAGGCACATGAGGGACTGCCTTCCCCAGTTCTGGGCCCCTCATTTCAAGAAAGACACGGAGCTGCTGGAGGGACTCCAGTGTAGAGCAGTGAGGATGATGAAGGAAGTAGGATACCTCCCTTATGAGGAAAGGCTGAGGGATCTCGGTCTCTTTAGCTTGGAGAAGAGGAGACTGAAGGGTGACCTCATTAATGTTTATCAATATGTGAATGAAGGGTGGTTGTCAGGAGGATGGAGCCAGGCTCTTCTCAATGTCATCTAGTGATAGGACAAGGGACAATGGGTGCAAGCTGGAACGTAAGAGGTTCCATATAAATATGAGAAGGAACCTCTTCCCAGTGAGGGTGACAGAGCACCGGAACAAGCTGTCCAGGGGGGTTGTGGAGTCTCCTTCTCTGAAGATGTTTAAAACCCGCCAAGATGTGTTCCGGTGCGACTTGGTCTAGGTGATCCTGCTGTGTCAGGGGGATTGGACTAGATGATCTTTTGAGATGTCTTCCAATCCCCAATGATTCTATGATCTCTCTGGGTAGGCAGAGGCATCCTCCTCCTCTTCCATTTCTGTAGCTTTTTAGAAAGCAAACTGGGACCATGCTTAAGCCTGTAAGATGTCAGCCCTTCTCAGCTGAAATACTGCAGTATTTTCAGGACGTATATGCTCAGTCAGCTGAGCATACACAGCAGAGTCATAATATCATTTTCACCCCCACCTACTCACTCTGGACTTCATTAAACAAACCCCAGAGCAGTGAGCGCCCTCGACACCAGCATCTGTAGTTTTGGTGTGACACACTGGGACCTCACCTAACCCCACTCTGTCTCATGGAAACACAAAGCAATTCAACAACAGTTTAATTCACAGGAGTTGTCTCCAGTGACACCTGGTCTGTGCTTTTCGATTGTTGTGCTTCCTAATCCCTTGGCTAGTTACAGCCACACGAGATGGCAGTTTATTTTCATATATGTTTGTTGCACATTCCTCCCACTTGTTCCTTCTCCCTCTCTATCCTGTGGCAGAGGACATCCAAGTTCAGTGTTGCATCGTACTGACTTCATTTTTCTGGCATCTCTGGAGGAGCTGAAACAGCATCGCAATGGTGTCACAGGGCAGCAAGTCAGACCTGGTGACTCATCCCCTTCCACACACACATAGTGGTCTCCTCTAGAACGAATCCATTTCTCCTCATTAATCCTGCTTTCTGTTTTAGTGCTTTAAGAAAAAACTCATTTCATAGCTACACCACAAAAATAATTCCATTGACTTAATTTGACAGCTCCCAAATTCTGTTCCATGAGCCAAGTACCAACAAGTATGTACAAACAAGGATGGACAGCACACAGAACCACACAGAGTTGTTAAGGTTGAGAGAGACGTCCAAGATCATAGAATCATAGACTCATAGAATCATTAGGGATTGGAAGGGACCTCAAAAGATCATCTAGTCCAATCCCCCTGCCATGGGC
>JAOXOE010085222.1:0-26833 GCA_028565055.1 Phoeniculus purpureus
CTTCTCCAGGGTAAACACCCCCAGCTCCCTCAGCCTCTCTTCATCAGACTTTTCCTCCAGTCCCTTCCCCAGCCTCATTGCTTCTCTAGACTTGCTCCAGCCCCACAATCTCTTTCTTGAAGAGAGGGGTCCAGAACTACCCCTAATACTCAAGGAGAGGCCTCCTCAGTGCCCAGTACAGGGGTAGAACTAGATTGGACATCAGGAAAATCTTCCTGAAGAGTCCTCAGGCCTTGAAACAGGCTGCCCATGGAGAGGGTTGAATCACCATCCTTGGCCATGTTTCACAGTTGTGGAGATCTGGAGCTCAGGGACAGGCTTAGTGGTGGCCTTGGGACAGCTGGGTTAATGGTTGGACTTGATGATCTTTAAAGTCTTTTACAACTAAAAAATTCTATGTTTTGGTAGTTCTGTGATCTAGTATGATGTTAAAATCTTGTAGTAAAGATTGTCAGGATTTACTTTGCCTGTGCTGTGACTTCCTTCTACAAGAACTGTGTGGACTCTTCCCAGGGTTTAATTCTCTGTCCCCCCAAACTCTATTCCTTAGGATAACTTGTGCTGATTTGCACGTGCAGCTGTGTGTTAGAAGTTCCACAGCATTAAAATTTAACATCTCTCCTTCTGACTGCAGGAAACTCTATGGATGACCCAGGGGAAATGACATTATTGTGCAAAGGAAGGCAGTGTATTTCTATGTGTGTAAAGCACATCATGCTTTTCCACCTCTAAAGATTCACTGTAGATACTGGGTGGAGTGTGGGAGGACGAGACTATGATGTTCTTTGGTATTTCTGGTCATTTTGGGTATTGGCTCTTCAAGAGAACTAAAGGACTGAAGACAGGTTTTCTGTATTCCTCGCAAATCTACCCCATCAAGTCTTTTTCCCTCTTCTCCCTCTTTTCCGCTTTCCCTCTTCTCCCTCTTTACTCCTTTCCCTCTTATCCCTCTTTCCCACTTTGCCTCCCTCCTTTTTTCCTGTAAATATTCGTTGGGCTTTAATGGAAGCAAAGACTGGGTAATGGAGCCAGTGCTGAGATACTGCCTGAGAAACACAAGGCTTGAGGGTAGGTTTAAGTCTTGCTGAACAAACTTCCTAAAGTTTGCTGGGTTATTTCCTGCAGAGATTTCCTTAAAGTCTTAGAAAAAAAACCTGGTCCCTGTTTGTAGTTCACTATTTCCATCTCCCCTGACTAAAAAGAAGCATCTTGCCTTGATTTGCTGTCTTTCTGGAAAAAAGGTAACCAAGGTAAATAAAATTTCCCCTGACTGATGGACTCCCTTAAGTATAATCTTCATTTGGCTTTCTTTTGCTGTGGACTTGGGTAAAATATAGACTTCACTGAGAAGAGGCTGTTTATTTGATACCTCAGAGACTCCCTTGACATGTGTGAATATGGCCTCAATGTCAAGGATGCACAGACCTGTGTGGAGAGGTAGCAAGAGGGGGGAAAAAGCAATCTGAGCTCTTTAAATTAGTGAGAAAGAATTTATGTGAGTAGGAACATCAGCACAGTATCTGATTGATCAGCTTGAACAGAGAGGTGCAACACAATTGATTTTCCTGCTGCTGGTTCTTCATTGCTTGGTGAACCTGGAAAGAGGGAATAAATCTGATCTGGAGTTTGCAATGCACGGAGAACACCCCACGTTCACAATTTATGGGGTTGCCTCCATCAAACCTTCTGTTTGTTTATGCATACAGCTGAACCCACTGAATTCAAGATGTAAGGAAAGCTGTACATGGTTATGCACGTAGTGGAATCCAGATTTAGCTGCTGATTTTGTTCTGTGGAATTGCAGAACACTAGGGATTGGAAGGGATCTTGAAAGATCATCCAGTCCAGTCCCCCTGCCAGAGCAGGATCCCCTAGATCCAATCGCACGGGAGCATGACCAAGCGAGTTTTATTGTCTCCAGAGAAGAAAACTCCACAACCTACCTGGGGAGCCCCTTCCAGTGCTCTGTCACCCTCACCGTGAAGAAGTTCCTTCTCAGATTGATGTGGAACCTCCTCTGTTCCAGCTCACACCTACTGCCCCTTGTCCTGTCATAGACGCCCCTGAGCAGAGCCTGGCTCCATCCTCCTGACACCCACCCTTCACATATTGATCAACATGAATGGAATCACCCCTCAGTCTCTTTTTTTCCAAGCTCTAGAGACCCACTTGGGGCATTTCTGGAACGTCTTTGCCAGGTCCACCTTCTCTCGAACAACCTGCAAGTCTTAAAATTGTCGAAACAGTGTCCAGAGTGAGACTCAGCCTGTAGAAGTCGTCTTAACTCTGGGAGTCCTCTGGAACCAAGTAGGAGGGGAAACAAAAGTGACCCAGGGTTACAAAACACGAGCCAAGACAGCTGGAGTTCAAGCAACATCTGGGAACTTCTAAGAGAAGTTTGTAAGGGGTCACCTGCAGACAAGGATAAAAACCTTCAGTGTCCAGGCACAGCGCAGAAGTCTCCTGGAAGATGCCCAGTTTCAAATCAAAGAGGTGATCAGTGGGTGACTGTAGTGGAGGAGGATGTTTCCCTGGCAATAAGAGGCACGAGAAAAGCTTTGGCAAATTTACAAGCCAGATGGACCACAGCGAAGAGTCCAACTGAGAAAAGCGCTAGGAAAGGGAAATCGAGAGTTTGCAGGTCACCAGGAGACAACAGCCTCACAGAATCACAGAACATCAGCGATTGGAAGGGACCTCGATAGATCATCTAGTCCCATCCCCCTGCCACAGCAGGACCACCTGGATCCAGTCACACAGGACCACATCCAGGTGGGTCTTAAACTTCTCGAGTGAAGGAGATGCTCCACTCCCTTCATCATCTCCGTGGCTGTGCGCTGGACTCTCTGCAGCAGCTCTGTGTCCCTCTGGAACTGAGGGGCAGTGTCCTCTCACATCAAACTGGTGCCCAGCAGATGCAGAACATCCCTCCATCCTTTTGCCACAGCCCCGAGAACCTTTGCCAGTTCCCAACAGCATCCTCAGGCCGTTGCTTGGCACAGAGAGCCCCGAGGATGGTGCCGAGAGAGCTGCTCCAGTGGCCTGACGTTGATACCGAAGTCAGGCCCTTGGTATCGGGGTCTCATTTTCCACTCCAAGCAGCTGCGGGTCGGTTGCCTCTTCCCTCTGGAGTGGGAAGTTCAAGCGCAGGGCAGGAAGCCATCGTAGAACAGTCAGCTCAGGAAGGGGCTGGGGCCAAGATTTGTTTTAAAACCTGCTTCTTGTTTAAGCCTTTGGGGAAGACGGAGAACAGCAGCCCCAGACAGAGTCCAGCTGTGTCGCAACAGGAGCCGCACGTTGGCTTGTGGTGGTGGCGTCACCCCGTGCGACTGATTCTGTGCTCGAGAGGTTTCTAAGTGCTGGGGTTGAACTGACCTGTGTAAATTCGATTTGCATCTCAAGGCTGGTTAAGTAGAGGTGCCTCATGCTGCTTTCTTCATCCCACACGTCTGGCCTTTCCATCCGAGGTTCCATGTGATGTTGTTGGTCGTGGTGATGGGTCCCAGTCTGTCACTGGTTTTTTCTGTCTAGCTTGACCTGGAGGAGCTGGGAGTGGGTTGGTGTTTGACAGCTGTTCCTGGTGCTGTGGGTCCTAGAAGCAGTGCTCTTCCTTCCATCCCGTGCGGCGAGGATGTGAGAGGGTGTTTGGGGCAGGCACCCAACTTCTGATACAGCCCTGCCGGCCTGTGACTGGGGGACCGTGAACCCACAGGCTGGTGCAGGCAGGACCCAGTTTGGGGTGTCTGGAATCACGAGGTGGATGGCACAGGATTATAGAATCACAGAATCACTCAGGTTGGAAGAGACCCCCAGGATCATTGAGTCCAACCATCAGCCCCACTCTGCAGGTTCGCCCCTAAACCACATCCCCCAACAGCACATCTCAGCAACTTTTGAACTCATCCAGGGATGGGGACTCAACCACCACCCTGGGCAGCCCATCCCAGGGCCTGACCACTCTCTCCAGGAAGAATTTCTTCCTGATGTCCAGACTAACCCTCCCCTGTTGGAGCTTCAGGCCCTTCCCTCTGCTTCTGTCGCTAATGACCTGTGAGAAGAGACCAGCACCAGCGTGTCTGCAGTGTCCTTTCAGATAGTTGTAGAGAGTGATGAGGTCTCCCCTCAGCCTCCTCCTCTTCCTCAAACTAAACAGCAACTATCCAGTCAATTCCTTACCCATCGAGAGGTCCATCCATCAAAAGGTCCATGGACTCAAGCCAGACCCCTGAGGAACCCCACTGGGAACCCATCTCCTCCAGGACATGAAGCTGTTGATCACTGCTCTGAGTGCAACCATCTATCCAGTTCCTTATCCATCGAGAGGTCCATCCATCAAGAGGTTCCTGGATCCAAACCAGACCCCTGAGGAACACCCCCGGGAACCGATCTCCATTGAGACATGGAGCTGTTGATCACCACTCTCAGTGCAACCATCCAGCCAGTTCCTTATCCACCGAGAGGTCCAGCCACCAAGAGGTCCAGCCGTCAAGAGGTCCATCCATCAAGAGGTCCACGTCTCTCTGTTTCAGAGATGAGGATGTCCTGTGGGACAGTGCCAGATGCCCTGCACAAGCCCAGGTAGAGGGTGTCAGCTGCTCTGCCCTTCCCCAGTGCCATAACCCTGTTGTAAAAGGCCTCCGGGTTTCTCAGACGCAACCTGCCCTCGGTGAAGCCGTGTTGGCTATCACCAGTCACCTCCTCATTGTCCATGTGCCTCAGCAGAGTTTCCAGGAGGACCTGCCCCGGGGTCTTGCCAGGGCCCCTGGGTCAGCTTTTTCCCTTCGAAAACCAGGAGGTTCTGTTTCCCCTTTTCCAGTTGCAGCAGCGACCGGCCTGCTCGGCGCGGACGTTGGGCTAGGTGACCTTTGAAAGTCCCTTCCAACCCAGTGCGCTCCGCGAGCCCGTGCCTCTGCACGGAGCGGCGCCAGCCCTCCCTCCTCTGCTGCTGCTCGCTGTTTGCGTGGCTCTGCCTGTTGCTTGGCTCTGCGTCACCCAGCCCTGCTCTACACCCTTTGGCAGCTGACATCTGAGCTCCACGGGACGCATGGTCTTCTGGTCTGCTGCTGGGCGTCCACCACCCTCTAACTGTCTGCACACGCAGCACTCCCCGGCAGCCCCCCTCTCCCAGCATCACGACCCCGGGGAGATGATGGAGTCACGGCATCACAAGGTGTCAGGGGTTGGAAGGGACCTGTAGAGATCATCTAGTCCAACCCTGCTGCCAGAGCAGGGTCCTCTAGGGCAGGACAGCTGCAGTGACAGAGGGAAGAGACAAGTGTCTTGGAGACTCCTTCTCTGGAGACGTTCAGAACCCACCCGGCCATGTTCCTGTGTGACTGGATCTAGGGGATCCTGCTGTGGCAGGGGGATTGGACTGGGTGATCTTCCGAGGTTCCATCCCTCATGTCCTGTGCTCCTGTGATTCCCAACAAGTGTGTGGCTGGAAGATTCACCACCTGGCTCCTCTGCTGGGTCACTTCTCCCCGCTGTGCTCATCACGGAACCGTTCCCTGCCTTTCAGGGGCAGGAAGCTGCATCGCTCCTGGTGGGCTGAGCCCAGCATCAAGGGGTTGTTCCCCCCTTCCCCAGCTGCACACAGAGAGCTTCACGCCACGCGCCTCGATCAGAGGGCTCTGGGGAGCAGCAAATAATTCACGTGTGCAGAGCACTGTGAGAGACGAGAGCTGCCGTGTGAGTACAAAGTAGTAACTAAAGCACCGACGCAGCGAAGCCTGGCTCCCGACGCAGGGCTCCGCTTGGTGCCCTAAGGAAGAGAAGGGGCTCTGTGGGGACCTCATAGCAGCCTTCTGGTACCTGAAGGGGCTGCAGGAAAGCTGGAGGGGACTTCTTATAAGCAGGATAGTGATTTTGAGCTAAAGGACGGCAGATTTCGGTTGGAAACCAGCACTGTGAGCGTGGTGAGGTGCTGGAACAGGTTGCCCAGAGAAGCTGCAGATAGCCCCTCCATCAGTGTTCAAGGCCGGGTTGGATGGGGCCCTGGACAACCCGGTCTGGTGAGAGGTGGCTCTGCCTACAGTAGGGTGTTGGAACCGGATGATCTCTGAGGTGCCTTCCAACCTCAGCCATTCTGAAAGGACCCTGTAGAGATGTTGGTGCTGGTCTCTTCTCATAGGTAGGTAGTGACAGAAGCAGAGGGAAGGGCTTGAAGCTCCAACAGGGGAGGGTTAGACTGGACATCAGGAAGAAATTCTTCCTGGAGAGAGAGTGGTCAGGCACTGGGATGGGCTGCCCAGGGTGGTGGTTGAGTCCCCACTTCTGGATGACTTTAGAAGTCACTTAGATGTAGTGCTGGGGGATCTGGTTTAGGGGTGAACCTGTAGAGTAGGGTTGATGGTTGGACTTGATGATCCCCAGGGGTCTTTTCCATCCTGAATGATCCTGTGATTCCATGAGCAAGAAGCAGCTGAAAGTGCTCACGGTGGGGATTCCGAAGGGAAGGTTCTTGCTGCATCACCGCAGTAACCGCGTCGCGTGGTGCCCTTCAGGAGGGAGAGCAGTGTCTTGCAGCACCACAGAGCCACAGAACACCAGGGACCGGAAGGGACCTCGAACGATCATCCAGCCCAATCCCCAGCTGTGCTTCTGGCTGTCCCCAGCCTTGCTGCTCCAACCGTTAGCAGCCTCCCCCTGGTTTCCAGGCCGCACGTGCTCATGGCCATTTGTGCCTGTTTGCCCTGGTGCCAACATTGTTGTGAGTTTAACACAAGGTATTTATAGCCCTGTCGCGTCCTCCCTAACCTTTAGTGTTGCCAGGCTGAGTGCGGGCTCGCCGCCGGCTCCACCAGGGCTTGCTGGAAGCCCTCGGTGCAGCCTTGCTCGCGGGTACCTCATCCATGGCCGTCCTGTGCTGGCCCTTTGCGCTGATCCCGTGACCAGCCGAGGTGCCCGAGACTTGGTTTTCCCAGGGAGGCTCTGACACTTCAGCCTCACCTGCCAAACCTCACATCTGTTGCAACTGAATTTCATCCTATTCCTGTTGTTCCCGTCCCTGGGGTCACACAGGTCCTTCCTGCTGGATTGACGAGCGCTCGGAGGTCAGGAGACTCTCTGATGCCCTCCTCCCTCTTCTGTACAACAGGCAAATCTCAGCAGACATCAGTCCTTGAGCAGCCCCCAGACCTCTATAAACATGGGAAGGGGCGGTGTCAGGAGGATGGAGCCAGGCGCTGCTCAGGGGCATCTAGTGACAGGACAAGGGGCAGTGGGTGTGAGCTGGAACAGAGGAGGTTCCATATAAATAGCAGAAGGAACTTCTTCCCAGTGAGGGTGATGAAGCACTGGAAGGTGCTGAACAGGGAGGTTGTGGAGTCTCCTTCTCTGGAGATGTTTAAAACCTACCTGGATGTGTTCCTGTGTGACTTGATCTAGGTGATGCTGCTGTGGCAGGGGGATTGGACTGGATGATCTTTCGAGGTCCCTTCCAATCCCTAATGACTGGATCCAGGGGATCCTGCTGTGGCAGGGGGACTGGACTGGATGATTCTTTCGAGGTCCCTTCCAACCCCTGATGATTCTATGATCCCACATTCATATTCATCCCACCCAGCTGCGTGGGTGCTCTCGAACAGACCCTGGGAAAGATGTCTCCAAGAAGTAACTATGAATTAGCAGTACCGTTCAGGTGGGCCATAACACAGATGAGGTGCTGGCGGAGCACCCTTATCTCTGCTTATTATTTCCTGAAAGAAGAATCTGAAACTTCGTTCCGCCCTGCCACTCAAGACACTCTCCCAATAATCTAGGTTCTCTCTCTTCTGAGGTTAGTGGAAACAGGCACTACTTCCAAAGATGAGAAGTGTAAACCCCACACAGACATCTGGGAGTCTGTTCTGTTAGTCTGCATCTGGTCTTACCCAAGTTTTCTACCACAGAAGAAATAACCAATTAGAAAAAAAACCAGTCCCAATTAAATGAAAAGCAGTTTGGCAGCTGCCTTGGAAATACACCCAAACAGTCAGTACTGCCTCCAAGTGAGTGTCCTCAGAGCCCAGAAGTAGCTGGAGCTAATCCACATTCCTCTTTATCCCCGCACCTATTTGTTGCCACTCCCTAGGAGATGTTGATCAGTGGAAAAAGCCAGGAAGTGACTCAGTCTTTCCCAGGCAACCTCCTAACCCCACTGCGATTACTAAAAGGGAAACAAAGGCAGGAAAGCCTCTGACATCTACTACAATGCAGTGCACAGAGCTGTTTCCTAGGAAAAGAAGTGGCCTTCAGAGCTGCCACCGATGCCCAGCCCAAACACTAACTTCACCTTAAACGCTAACAGCGAAGAGTCAAAATTCCGCTTGGTGCCTGACCATCCCTCACTGAAACAGACCACAACACACAAAAAATACTCTCCTGAGACTGTAACTCTGGGAGGCCACTGCAAGGTTCGAATGTTAAACAGGCACTGCAGAACATCAGAGTGGAACGCACGGGGCTGCAGGACAGACCAGTGCAACAGCTCCACCTGTAATCATCTCACACCGGGAAAGACACAAACCCTCAGAGACAGTTACTAGCAGATTTTAGGATGGGTTTATGATGGCCAAGGCCAACTGGGAGGAAGAGGTGCTCCATATGCCAGAGAAACACCAGATCAAATTAGGGGGTTTAAGCTTGCCCCTAGACTACAGGAATGTGGAAGACACCTCTTTCCATACAGGCAGGGTTTCTAACCCGTGACAGAGCCACTTTCCTTTGCCCCATGTGCTTGTTGGGGGACCAGTATCTCAAACACGCACCTCGGAGAAAGCATACAGAGAGAAGAATGACAACTCTGTAATTAGGACACCAGGGTTCTGCATTATTAGAGCTTCTCTTCCCTTTCTAGTCAAATGAATCAGCACGCCAGCATTCTGAAGAGTCAGTTTTCATTAGGGACACTAAAAGTGCTTGATGGGGCGAAAGGCGTAGTGAAACGAATCAGGAAATTCAAGGATATGTTCCTGCGTGACTTTGTCTGGGTGGTCCTGCTCTGGACTGGATGACCTTTCGAGGTCCCTTCCAAACCCTGTTGATTCTATGATTCTATCTGGATCGAGACTTTGCAGGGTCTTTGTGAGAGCTAAGCTTAACACCAGTTGCACTCAGATGCTGCCACGATGCGAAACAACTTCAGCACAGGAAAAATAACTGGAGCTGGCCATTTGCTGACACACATAAATCAAGGGACCAGCTGCTTTGACACCTGTCTCTCAGCACAGAGACATACGCAGGATGAAGGAATGAAAGATGCTATTTTGGGTGACTCTCCAAACTAGCAGGTCAGAGGGCCGGATGTGATACCCCTCCTGTGTTCTCAGATCAGCTTCGCGGTGAGGGGAAGCTCTTACATATCAAACAGCAGCATTGCATTGCTGTTCTAAAAATACCCTTAACATTTAGTCAGCTGCCCTGCACTGCTGCTTTCGAGCTAACCCCTGCCGTACGGGGTTACAGACAATGGCCATAGCGATGTCTTTGCAGACACCAAGTTACCCTGCCAGGCTTAAATCAGGAACATGACTAACTCCCCACACCAGGAAGGGAGGAAAGATTTCTGCTGTGAGCACCAACACAAAAGGAAAAGCATTTCCAACCGTTACGGCTCCCACGAAGGAGTTCTGGTTAAACACAGAGTTTAATTCTTCATCCTTCTGACCCGTCAGCATTAAGGACAACGTTACCTGTCAGCAACGGGCCAGTGGCAAAACAGAGCTGTGCTGATTTTCAGAGGGTGCTCATGGAGCAGTCTCTTGACGCGCCGGCTGTGTTGTGAAACTCTGAGAACTAATGTTTCTACCGCTCTCTTTCTGTGACACTAAACCAATGCTTATTCGCTGGATCAACACCGGAGGTACGTGCCTTCTTCGCTTCTCTAAACACACAGATTTAGCACCAGAAATAGGAAGTCAGTCCTAAACTGCAACGGCTCTGGTTTTACTCTCTTTTCTTTTTCCAGCTCTGAGGATGAGGATGGCAAAGCTGGGGAAAAAGGTGATTTAACGGCTGAGATGCCATGGAAGCAGCAGTCACTGCGCAAAGCAGAATAAAGCTAAGAAGAGTTTCTTCAAAGCCTTTTTTGGATCGTAATGCTTGTTTTATGCACCCGGGTTATTCTGTCCTCTGCAATGGACTTTACGAGGCTTGTAGGTTTGGCCAACTGCCACAGACATACAAACGACACTGGAATTTGCTGGAAGTAGTGGGAAGTTGCCCAGGATCGTAAGTGTGGCGCATACCCGTGCACAGCTGCTCCCACCCTCAGGGATATGTTGTTGCTGTACACAGAGCAGACAAACACCCACCTGAACAGAGTTTCCCAGGACACTCTTGCACTCCAGCGTGCCAGTCTACCTGGTCCTGATGGGAAACACTACCCCAGCATTTTTTCTGGTGAAAGCGTTGGTTAATAGAAAACTAAACTGGAGAGACAGGAGCAAGGAAAATGTAAATAGAAAAGCCGGCTTTCAATCGTATCACCTCAGCAGAACTCTAAAGCATTCCTTTCCAAGCAACAGCACAACAAACCAAAGTCCGCGTGTAGTACTTAGCCACCTTCCAGAGCTGCACGGAAGGAAGCTCACCCTCCTATCCGACACACGACAGCATAGTCAGCCTCAGACCCTACTCCCCTCCCAACACACGCTGCCCACCCACAGCATCCGCATCAGTCCTGCCCTTCCAAGCATGCTTCCACCTCCTACACTGCCCAGCAAGTCCTACTTTCTCAGGAGAACAGCTGCTAGGCGGTCAGTGCCTGCCCATCAGAAAACAAGTGCATAGGTTGCAGCTGGCTGAGATGCTAAAACCAGCGACGGCCTCTCATCAGAAACACTGATGATGTGTCAGTGCTTCTCTTGCAGCTGCAACAGCACGTCTGTCGCAGGGGCAGACGCTGCTGGGCAGGCAGAGGTTCCCACCAAGGAACAGGCTCATTCCTTCCGCAGAAGGGAGGAGCTAAGGGCCCTTAAAAGCAGTCATGAGGTACAATTAGACATCCACAAGTCACACACCAGTCAGATTGGTTTTTCCAGGACGTAGTTCTCGGTGGGAGAAGAAAAAGAAGTGCCTCCTAGCACTACCTTCTTGTATTCAAGCCAGCCCCATAGCTTTGTTTTGCCAGGTCTTTGCTGGTTTGAATCACTAGGCAGATGAAGCTCAGGTTGTTACTCTAGTATAGCTGACCCAAACTACGCACCAGCAAAACCCAAAGGTAACTTTTCTTGCTGGTCTTCCTTGTTTCAAAGCAGGAAACTGAAGCTACTACCTCATAGTCAGGCGCGATGGTAGTAACCAGTTGGCTTGTAGCCTCTCAGCACTCGGTGGCTCTCCGTCTGAAGTGGGTAATACTCTCAAGTTTTAGGAGTTCCCAGAGATGGTTACCTGGAGAGTGGGATAATAGATAAGAATAAATAAATCTGACTATATTACACTTACTTTCTGTCTGCTGTGGGTTTGTTTGGGGCTTATAGTGGGTTCTGCCCACTCTACAGGGAGGCACAGACGTGAGAATGAGACTTAAACCTAAACCAAGCAGCACTGTCCTGAGGTGACGAATTAAAATCAGGGGGGTGAAAGCATTTTGTTTTAATAATTCATTGCACACTTCACATACAAAATTCAACCCCTCCTAAAGTGTGCAGTCCATCCACAGCTTCTCACCTGGGACATCACTGCATGAGTGCTGGCACACAGCAAGGAGACCCCGATGAAAAAGGAAATATCACTGCAGCGCTGTTGAATCTCTGGCTCTAAGCACTTGCTATTGCCACAGGAGCAAGCGCTGGGCTCCGTGGATCCCTGCTTTGCCAGGGGAGAATTCTGATGTCTCTATTAAGACTGTTCAGTCTGTGCCAGACGAACCTGAACTGCCCTACACAAACACACTCGCTGTGTAGCAGCACGGATAAGAGATCATTAGTTTGGAGGAACAAAGGCACAAATGGAGCACTGAAGAGCTGTGCATGTCTGGGAGGTTCATCTGAGGGCTGCAACCCAGGTCTTTCCCACATACCATACCCACAAGCATAGAGTCCTAAGACGACAAACCCTCATTTTCAACGTCAGGACAGATGCCGCGCTAAACTCCAATTCGTCGATAAACCCAAACTATTCCTAAGGTCCAGCAAGACAAACAGCTCTCTAAAACAAAGCCAACATTAGAGGCCCTCTCAGTGCAGCACCATCGGCCCACGACTCCTATCACAGACGCGTGGTTCAGTGGGATGCGGATGTGCAGCTTCTGCGGTTTGCAAGACGCAAAGTCACTTGCGTACAGCAGCATGACGATGACCAGCAGGAGCTACATCATGGTTGAATACTGAACAAGCCCGTGTTTGAGCTAACACAGAGCGTACCAAGCACGTTGTGAAGATCCTGCTGTGCCGCTCCCCTCAGGTAAGCAAAGGCAACAGCAGCCCTCTTCACACACACCACCGCCTCCCGTAAAGAAGTCGGGATCAGACTGATGTGAGCAAAGACTTTCTCAGAATTGTTAACCCGTCTGGCTCTTAACCACCTTTTCAACTGGAGTCTCATTTCAGCTTGCACCGAGAGCCCAGAACCACTGCGTTCACGCACAAAGGAGTGGACGCCTTCCTCGATGGTTGCCATTCGCCTTGTGTTGTTTGGAAAAGGACTACCCACGCCCGTTCCGCAGCATCGATCTGTACGATCTGAAGTTAGAGACCCAGCTCCTTAAAGCGTGAGAATTTTCTGTTAGCTCTCCTAGGAAGTAGCGACACCCTCTCTCAGACATCATCTTCATGTCTCAACCTCCCACTGCCAGACTGAGGAAAGCAAGCAAAAATCAGGTAGCTGTTATTTGAACAAGAGCGCCCCGTAGTGCTGCAAACCACGATGGAACCCCGAAAGCAGGTGATCTCTCTCTCTCCCCCCCATTCCTTCCCAAGCGTGGGAAGAGAGAAAACACAGGCATCGCTGCGATGAACGTGCCCTCTCCCCATCCGCTGCGGTATTTCACAAAACAGAAGGCCGTGCGGCGCTCAGGGCGGAGAAGCGGAGCGAAGCACAGCCTCTCTTAGATCATTCTGCAGCAGGTCAGCTAGTGGAAAGAAAAAGTAGCAGAGAATCCAACTGCTCGGGAGCTGTTCGTGTGAGTCTTCACACAAACCACCACGTGCAGGGAAGATGATTCGCTGTTACACAAGTGCAAATGATCGGCATTTGGAGGCTGCGCCTAACAGCTCCATCAGTAAACTGCTTCTGAGACTGACCACAAGTTACTACTTGACTGGGAGTGTTAGCCTGCCCGGAAGAACCCAGAAATAACCCTGTTAGTGTTGATTTTTCATCAAATGTTTAATCCAAGAGTAACAGAACAGTGGAGCCTTCTTCCCGTCTTCTCAAGGCTTCAGTGGCATTCCTTTACGACGCAAAGCAATGGGGATTCTCTTCAACATTTTATTATTCAAGAACAAAACCAGTAAACACAGCGGTCACCAGCATCCCTAGAACCAAACCGCCTGTCACCTATTTTTCTGTTGATATCACAGACTTCCACAGACTCTTTTCTAATTCTTTTCAAAGGAGTACACCAGAAATTCTGGGAGTCAGTAGAACACGACAACACTCCGCTGCCTCTTCGTAGCCACGCGCGATGGAGGCAGGGGTGAAGGTACAAACAAATATTACCTAAAACCAACAAGCCTTCCAATCACACAAGGTACAACACTGCACACGTAAGGGCTCACGTTGAAACTACACCAGAAACTGTCAGCTTAGGGAAGGACTGAAAGTTACCCACCATTCAAGCTCTATGAGATGCAGAACATGGCTTTCTGTGGTTTTCTTAATTCCTGAAGAAAACAAACTCCATGACAGAGAAAGCCCTATTCTCTCTCTCTCTCTCTCCAAGAGCTCTTCCAGGAAGCCCTGACAGCTTTCATTTATGCACTTACCCCCCCACAAAGAAAACAGGCCATTTTGCTGCTATTCCACACTGAAAGAGACAAGAACTTAAGATGTTTACAGTCATGTTTTAAAAACCCACTCAATGACACAAACGAAACCACACACACAGTGGATGGAGCTACTGTATTACAGGAGGAGTCTGGAAGTCAGTTTAATTTTAAAAGCCATCGATCAGGCCTAGGTCGAGAGATATTCTTCTATAATCTTGCGGTACATGAGACTCCCTCAAACTTGTTGCACGAGACAGGCTTCTGAGACCAGAGCTCTCTGAAAACCCCACTAACACCACAGTTAACCCTACGTTCGTGCTGGGGTTTTGCCCCGTGTTTTCCATCTCCCTTTCCCAACCTGCACAGGGCTTCTCCAGCTTCCAGGAGGAAGCAGGATGACTCAGCTTACACTCACTTGCATTCTGCTGCTTGTGGTGCCAAAGAAACGCAGCCCAGTTCTATAAATGATCTTACGGCTGAACAAGTAACTTGAGCCACCAAAAAGACGCTCACTCTACAAGCCTGTTTCTGAATACGACTTGTCCCTCAGACAGGCTGCGCTGTGGATTTGAGGAGATAAAGAAGCAGAAACAGCAGCTGTAGCAAATGGAGAAAAACAGGACCTGATCCGTACGTACGACTGTTTTCAAGGTGGCCGTGAGGTAGTAGAGAGAGAAGTTGCTGTGACTGTCTACGCCAAGCCTGGCCTGACTACTTACTGTTCTACCCAATATTCTGAACACCTTTACTCCCAGCTAACTTAATAGCCACAGGCTGAAGTTGTATTTTGAAGCCCTACAACTGAAAATCAGTACATTCCAATCTCAAAAAGAGGTGAAGTGCGAAAGCAAACTGTTCAGAGCTGCAACAAACAGTCCAAACAAATGCAAAGCACCGCACTGCATGGGCTAACACGGGTTGTTTTCTGATGCCATGGCAGGAGTGCCCTTCCGTACTTAAATCGAGAACCCAACAACATGATTTCCCATCACGCCCCGTGCCTTGTTCGTGTGCTCAGATAAAACTTGACTAAGAAAAAAAAAAGCCATCCAATACTCTCAGTTCCGTCTCTGAGATCAGACGGCTCAAAGGACTCTCGCTTAACCTTAACAGAAGGTGTTTTGCTGAAGTCAAACCAACTCCTAGTCTCCATTTCACTCACTGGTGCAAATACCGCTGCCACGTTCCTGTGCAAATATCTCCCCTTCCGTTCAAGCATCAGGAGGGCACGAATCCATCTTATTCACACAGAAAAGCAGCTCAGAAGCCACAAACAACACGACAGCAAAACAGCAATCCACACGCACAGACAGGTTCTTCCTGTTTAAGTTTCAGATAAGTACAACTGATTTTAATGCACTTACATTGCAAACGCATCTTCTCTTTATGGTTTAGAAACAGAGGTGGACGGGAGAGAATGGCATTCTGAGTGAGCCAAACACTGGTTTTACTAGAGCACTGAAGTCCCTGAACAAGCCTGCTCAAGTCTTACTTACTTACAGCAGAGAGAGTTTGTCTTGAGTTGGGCTGTGAAGACAGACAACAGCATTTAGCTCACGCAGCAGTCTGTATTTGTGATAGCTTCTCAGTAAGTTTGGGTTGGGGTGTTTTAACGTATAAAAGTGTCACGAGCAGGAAACTGTCACATTAGAACAAAGTTAAGAGATACGACAGACTCCCTATCAATCGCTCTGGTCTCCCCAATAAGTGTTCTAGACAACTGACTATCCAAACAGCATTTTCAGCTCAACTACTCGCTCTTCTTAACCTCTAAGCTTCAATCAAGTTAATTACTGCACCTGAAAAAATAGACTTTGTTCCCTACTCGTAGATCCCATTAAAAGTCGCATCGGGGAAAGCTTTGGCAGGAACTGCCATATAGATTTAATTCAAGTTCTATAGATTTTTTCTATAGATTTAATTCAAGTTCTCCCTAACACCGAGCGTGACGCAGACGTGCTACTATTCCTCAGTTGCATCTTCAGGAGGTGTTGCGGGAAAAGCAGAAGAACACGCTCCTTGGAAGTTCTTCAGCTGCACCGTACTCTCAGCGACACCTCATATCTGGTTGATAGCTGCCAGGAAAGCAATGAGGAAGACGGTATTTCCACACACATAGATGGTTAAAACAATCTGTTTAAACAGACGACCCTGCAAGAGAAGGGGGATAAAAACCCATCAGAAGCATCAGCCTTTTCAGCACTTTAAAGCCAAAACCGGTGTCTACCTCATTTACAAAATCATAACTTACCTCTGCTTCTGCGGATGTGAGTGACTGCAGTATCTGTATTCTGTCATCCTCTATCACTTCAACTGTTAGTGGGAAGAAAAAGAAAGTTCTAGAGAAAGGGTGGTTTTCATTTCTACACAGCAGAAGTCTTTTCGGAGAGCGGCTCGGGAGAAAGGGACCGGGGGTCCTGGTGGCCAGCAGGATGGCCAGGAGCCAGCAGTGTCGCCCTCTTGTGGCCAAGAAAGCGAACGGCATCCTGGGGTGGATCAGAACAGGGGTGGTCAGCAGATCGAGAGAGGTTCTTCTGCCCCTCTGCTCTGCCCTGGGGAGACCACATCTGGAGTGTTGTGTCCAGTTCTGGGCCCCTCAGTTCAAGAAGGACACGGAGCTGCTGGAGAGAGTCCAGCACAGAGAAACGAGGATGATGAAGGAAGGAGAACACCACCCTGATGAGGAGAGGCTGAAGGAGCTGGGTCTCTGTAGCTCCAAGGAGAGTGCGGGGTGATCCCCATGAATGTTGATAAATATGTGAGGGGTGGGTGTCAGGAGGATGGAGCCAGGCTCTGCTCAGTGGCATCTAGTGATGGGACAAGGGGCAATGGGTGTGAGCTGGAACAGAGGAGGTTCCATATAAATATCAGAAGGAACCTCTTCACAGTGAGGATGATAGAGCCCTGGAAGGGGCTGCCGAGTCTCCTTCTCTGGAGACATTTAAAACCTGCCTGGACATGTTCCTGTGCGACTGGATCTAGGGGATCAGACTGGATGATCTTTCGAGGTCCCTTCCAATCCCCACTGTTCTGTGATTCTGTGAACTTGGTCTCACACAGCATTTGACGTTTTGTAATCAATCTACCACACTCTCAGCGCAGTGAAAAAACGTTTCTGGAGCTGACTTAGCACAAGTCACTTCTGGAGACGGAAGTAGCAAAACGTTTAGTCTCTTTTGCTAGAACGAGTTTTGATCTGAACAAAAAGTGCTTGGTCTAGAACTTTTTTGTAGATAACTAGATTCCATCAAGAAGCCTTTTCCATTACCCAAAAGTAGAACATTCACTGTTAAAACATTTCAGGGCTCATTTCTCTAGTTCTAGAAATTACTGCAGTCAAATTTAAATTCACATTTGATAATCACTTGTTCCTCACACACCACCTTAAAGAACCTCTTAACTAACCATGCTTCTTCAACTGTGCAGATGCCTTATATCCATCTTATATACTGGTTGTTTACATATGCATCTGCTCCCGGTTACCCCAGGCAGTGAAACTAAGAGCTTCCGATTAGGTTACTACCAGTGTCTTCACTACTGTAGTTAAGATTTCACCTTCATTCCCCTCTTCACTCAAGTTAGTGTTTTTATGCTCAAGTTTCTGATCATTTTCCTTCCGCACAAACAGCTACTCATACCAGCAATTTGTCACAACAAAAGCAGACAATCTGCATGAATTAACCTGGACGTGACCTCGGGAATCACAATCACGGCAAACAGTGACAAACTCGTGGAAAACACTTGGTATTTGTCCGCCACTGCGAACGGTGGTGGAAGAAATAAGAGGCTGCTGCTTAAAGTGGCACAAAAGCAATTCTACTAGAAGACTTTGGTCTTGAAAACTGGTTTGCTCCTGTATTAGCTTGTACAGGAGTTAGACTCTATTACCTGAGAGTTACTCCCTTTCGGCTTCTAAGTCAAAGGTCAAAGAACATCTGAAATTTAATCCACTGCTACATTTTTTGCACAATCCTCAGCAAAAACAACATCAAGAGTTTTGTGGGCTTTGTACCTTTACGTACGAGACAGTAGCTGTGTATTTCCAGGAGAACATCAATACTGACGTGCCAAGCCACAAACCCAGTCATTGTGTAGGTGTCCCACGGGTCTGGCAGGTCAAGAGCCGGTAGGTCCATTCCCAAGAACATGGTCACCACTAGTCAGCAAAACCAAGATAAAAAGACAGCAAGAATAACGTGTCAGAGTAATTGTGGGAAATGCTTTTAACACCTCTGGCAGTAGGTTTCCCAAGAACTGACTGCAGCTGCTTGGGGAATGCGGTTAAAGGAGTCCATGTGTCTAACAGCTTTTTGCAGAGGGGGGACGGACTGTGTGAAAGGGAAAGAGAAAGACAAGATGGGCAAAATAGTTTTAATCTTGCTCAACACCCCATCACATCCCAGTCACCCAACACTAGTGGCTGTGACTCTGCTAACGCAACGTTTGTGCTTAGGCTGAGCAAACTTGTCGCTATTAACAACATTGAGTCCAACTTCTGGTTCCGTGAAGGAGTTTCCCCTTTCCCATTAAATAACTTTGACCAATGCTACATTAGGAGTAGTAGCCTCAGACTTCCGAGACAAAGAAATGACTGTAAGAGACAGTCCTCATTATAAAGGTCTTCCAGATTTGCCTGCAATCCCTTTGGTTTTGCACAGCAACTGCTCCCTAAAGCTGTACCTGACAGCCATGTAGAATTCACACAGAAACTGGGCAGCAAGAGAAAGTCTTCAGAGATGCCTGTACTGGGTGCCCACAGATGTTTTAGAAGAGCAATAGGCCAGACAACGAAGAAAGTTCCCCAAAATCACTTAAAAGGGAGTTACAACTATTACTGCAATTTCAACTCACCAGCTAATATTCGAGCTGTTGTGCCAGTGCTCCAGTGAAACCAGTTAAACAGCTGCCTCCTACAAAACAACACAAAGCGTTTTATTGATTATGTCATGTGGGAGGGGAAGAGCAAACCTGAAAAAAATCCAAGCAACCACACGTTGTTACCTACTTTAAAGATATTCATAGAATCACTGGGGATTGGAAGGGGCCTCGAAAGATCATCCAGTCCCATCCCCCTGCAGGACCACCCAGACCAAGTCACACAGGAACACATCCATACTGTTTTCTAGAAGTTCTAAGCACCTCCGACACAGGCTTTGTAGAATCATAGAATCAGTCAGGGCTGGAAGGGACCACAGGCTCACCCAGTTCCAACCCCCCTGCCATGGGCAGGGACACCCCACCCTAGATCAGGCTGGCCAGAGCCTCATCCAGCCCGGCCTTAAACACCTCCAGGGATGGGGCCTCAGCCACATCCCTGGGCAACCTATTCTAACCAATTCCAACCAGTTCACTCATGTCTTTGTGAAATGTATGAACATCAAGTAAAAGAGCATCTGAAACCAACTGAGCACAAGCAGTCAGAGGAGAGGAAGAAATGCCTGGCACTGAACACAGGCGCAAAGAGTGTTGCAGCCATGGAGGTCCCACAGCTGCATTGTCCAAGAACAAAAGCCAAGAGGTGATATTCTTTTGCCATGCAGAAACAGCCAGCACTGTCTGACAAAACCTTATATATGGTCTCGTGTTTCTTTTATTCCAACTACTTGCACCTTCTTTGCCATCTGGATGAAATAACTCCCCCTTCTCAAGATTTGCAACCTCGCAATTCATCGGTCCAGCTTCTTCAAACATCTCACCTGTCACTTGAACATCATCTTTTCTTGCTATGCTTTCCTGAGATTCATTTCTTTCAAACCCTCTAACATCATTTCCCTCTATTTGTTCTCATTATGAGCTAATCATATTTTCATTCCCCTTCTGTTTTGTTTTCCTCTCCTAGGTATTCTCAGTATCTACCTACCACTCTCCCTTCATAACGGAGAGAACATATCTGAAACTTTGCATCAGTGTTCTTCTAGAAAATAAATGTTTCCATAGGGAATACCACCTGTAATAAAAATCCTACACTGCTGAATTTCCAATCAGAACCAGAAACTAGCCCAGAAAAGAAAACAGATGACTGATACCAACCTGCAATACAAACCACCTGACTCGAAGTGTCAATTTACATCGACACTGACTCCCAGGGAGACCGAGACTCAGTTCAAGAGCTTTGGAGGCAGCTCATTTATCTTCTTGCACAAGAGGGAGAAAAAAAGCATCCAAGTCTGAAAGCAAATAGTGCAAAATGGGAACAACTTCCTGTCCTGCTATACTAACAGGTAATGTTGTTTGCAAAGACAGGAGAAAAGTTAAAAACAGGGGGGCAGGGTGAGGCTGCATAAGCAAAACCTCATTCTTCATAACCAGTGCAGCCATGAAGGATTCAGTCTTCACTAATGGCTCATGTGAGCCTCCCTATAAATCCACTGTTGTCTAGCTCATTCTGCCGCTGTTCTCTTCATTGTGTCTGTTTGTTCTATGCCTTTTATGAACTCTCCTAAGTAGAAATTTATCTTCTAACACACATCTGTGAAGTTTATGTATAAATAAATGTATATATTAGACAAACCTGAGACCCCACAGTTTCCATATCACATTTCACATCAGAAGCTGCTCTCAGAGAAATCTGTCACGCTCTTGGAAGCAAAGTCTTTACTGGCATCCTTTGGGGTGCCCAATTCCACGCAAAATTAAATAACACAAGCTTGATTTTTCTCCTTGTTTGAGCAAAGAGTATTTTGCTTTCAACAGTTTTACATGTGGAATGAAAACAATTACTGTTATGTTATAAAAAAATAAACCCCTTCTCTCCACATTGATGATGGCATTGAGAAATTAGATGCTGACCTCTTGAGGACTGCAGAAGATGTTAAGTGACAGAGTCAGAAGTCAGTTCAGATAATCACAATTGCTGATTGCTTTAAACATTCCCCATCAGGTACTGATTCAGCAGCACTGGAAAACACGCACTCACCACTGTGAGACAGGCATAGGGAACTATTTCCACTCACACTTATTCATCACTGCAAGCTAGACAAAGCACTTCCAAATGCTTATTTGCCAGTTCTGCACAAGTTCCTTTTTAATGGTTTCTTTAACTTTTCTAAATTAGTTTAAAATAGAATTTCCAACACACATTCAATGTCCTGCCCTAATGGCTGTAACTGAAATAATGTGTTAAAATAAAAATGTGTAATGCCCTTCAGTGAATGACAGTGCCGAGCACTGCAGTTGTGCCTGATTCACCTCACAGACCATGCTCCAGCTCAATTTATGCTCCTTCCTTCGGATGCTAGGGACACAAGCAGTAAACTGCTACCAATTAATGGGTAATTTTTCTATTTCATTTGCACAGGAAACAAAACAAAGAGAATTAATTTGCATTGCCCATGAATTTTAGCCTCTAGGTAACTCTTCCTCTTGCTCAGATACAGTTGCCTATGTGGAGAGGTACAATAAAGAATCTCTCTGGGAAACGTTAGTGAGTTGTACAGTTGCCATAGCTGAGCTGCTCTGAGGTAACTGATGAAGCAAGAGGCACCTGAGTCTGTGTCTGAGCCCCACAACTATTCAGACAAAAATACATTAGGAACTGCACTTAACAAAATGATTATGGTTTTTATATGAAAAATTTGAGGCAGAACTCAACACGTTAAATCAGAGCTTCTTCACAAATTCAATATAAATTCCACCTGAACAAGTAACAATTGGAATGTGACACCTTGACCTTGCTATACAGTCTTTCACAACCTGTATTTTCACTAGATTAGATTTCTTGTGTTTTGTAGCCCACGCCTTGTTCGGTTCATGCTTAGACCTACCTTCTTTTTTTTTTTTTATTGTTGCTATTATTATTGTTAGCCTGGCATGAGGGTTGGATACAGTTTGGAAATGGAGTTTTGACATTCACCTACTTGAACAAAAGCAGCAGTGAAGATCTCCACCACTGCACATTCAAGAATTAACAAAGCTTAGACTCCTGATCATGGAATCATAGAATGGTCTGGGTTGGGAGGGATCTTAAAGATCATCTAGTTCCAACATCCTGGCATGGGCAGCGACACCTCTCACCAGACCATCCTGCCCAGAGCCCCATCCAACCTGGCCTTGAACACTTTCAGGGATGGGGCAGCCACAGCCTCCCAGAGCAACCTTTTCCAGTGCCTCAGCACCCTCCCTGTAAAGAATTTCCTCCTAATGTCTAACCTAAATCTCCCTTCTTCTGGCTTAAAGCCATTTCCCCTCATCCTATCATTACAAAGTCTTATAAAAAGCCCTTCCCCATCTTTCTTACAGGCCCCCTTCAGGTACTTTAATGCCTCTATAAAGTCTTCTCAGAACCTCCTCTTCTGGGTTGCAAGTGCACATTGCCAGCTCGTGCTGAGTTTTTCATCACCCAGCAACCCCAAGTCTTCATCAGTTAAGAACCCCGATATTCAAGTGACCTCATTCATAAACCCTTGCAATGTCAAAGAAATGAAGTAATAATTCACATTTACAACTGGGCCCTCAAATTTGAAGGCTGATCTAAATTTAGTTATTTGCTTCATTCTCCTGTGCATTACTTTCTCCAACAGGCTTCCTTCTGCTGCAACTTACAGCTTAGCAACTTCCAACATGTAAGTATTGACATTCAGGGGGAGTGGACTAGGTGATCTTTTGAGATCCCTTCCAGTCCCTAGTGATTCTATGATTCTTCCAAATGCTGTGCTTAGAGACCCCTCAGAAGCATGTCAGGGTGAGTGCTGCAGCTGCTGCGTTCACGAGCTGAGATTTACACAAGATGTAAAAGCAACGGGCTTCTGCGTGTCAGAGTTCATCAGATGCATTATATCGGTATGAAAGGGCGCACAGTTTAGGATACAGTAGAAAAAGTATTTCAGTAGTTGCTCTGAAAATCAGTTGTCTTCACCAGTGGTAGAAATGGATGATTTTCACAAACCTCCTCCTCCTGTCATGTGCCCACAAACCCACAGCTTCTGGAGTTGTGTAAATGTGATAAAAGCAGCTCTCTTACCTGGCAAAAAAGGGTAGACTGCACAGATTTGGGGGATTAGATGTCCTTTTCTTGGAGAGGGTAGATCTCCTTGTAACTTCTAAACAGGAAAAAGTGAAAAATGCCTGCAAACCCAGATGCTGCTAGAAAACCTCCAACAGCTGACGTTGCACAGAGTAGCCAGAGGCAGAAAGCCAGAGCTGCATCCCTGTGACATTCTACAGCAGCTTCAGAATCTGTATTCCAGATTCCTCCACAAAGCAGTCACAAGCTGTGCGACAGCAAAGTCTCAATGTCTGTTTAACCCCAAAAGCACTTCTGTGAAGATGGTTAACTCCAAAACCATTACCAATTACAGTGACATTTCTATAGCAAAATCAAAACTCGGGCAAAGAAGAGGGCAGTAGAAAGGAAAAGCCAACGTTCAGTGCTTTGAACAATTTACAAGTGTAAAAATATGCTGGAGACTGATACCCGAATGGGATGGGAGAAAACAACTGAGGAAACAGCACTGGTAAATCGAATTGCCTTTGTTGCCACGCTCTGCCGCACCTCTAACAACTCACCCCATCTGAAGTGCTCAAGTCCGAGCAGCCACTGATTCCTTCTAGAACTACGGAAACATGGATTTGTTACTCCTGATATAAAGGCGATTATCTATTTACACCACAAAACTCTGCTCTAATCTCCCGTCTGTCACCTCATCCTGAGCTTGAATCTTTGAGCAAGTTATTCTAGAAGTGAATCTCTGTGTCAATTCTGAGACATTAAGATGAGTCCTTAGGAGGCTGGCAGGCAGTCAGTTTCTCACTGCCCTGTAAGCACAACAGGAATTTTAATAACCAATTTATTCATTTAGCTGACCCGATGCTCAACAGCACACTAACTAATTACGTCTTTTAATCCCATAAAGACGTTTATCTTTGCTTAGAACAGTCTGTTACAGACTCCAGGCTGTAGTACTGAAGGGTTTTGGAGAAGTGCCTCCTTGCTAGATCTCAGACTGTAGATATGTTTCTTCCATTAACAATAAAGCACTGTGTGCCTCTCACATCGAATTAGGAAAGCATATAATTAACTTTGTCTCAAAAGCACAGCCAAGATCAGAACTGGTTAGCATTTTGACAATGAGATATGAGAAATTAAATATTTAGGATTTTTCTTAAAACTGAGATCCTTCTTAGTGAATCTCCAGGCAGGCTCTAAAGAAAGGAACACGCTGAAGAATCACTTGTTTCTCAAAAAGCTCCTTAGCACACATCCAATTAAGTGAACAGATTGATCAGAACAGAGATGTCAAGAAAACCAAAAACACGAACAAGAGGATGCAAAATCCATTAATGGACTTTCTCTTCCCTGCAGATTTTGAGGGAAAATAAGCTTGCACTGGCTCACATACCTCACATGAGAGAATGTAGCCATCCCTGTGCGCTCCAGACTGAGTCCAGGTTGGGGTTTGTTTTTTCTGTTATGGACGTATACACCAAAACTGAAATCCTCCTCTTTTTAAATTAAATATAAATCCTCCTCTTTCCCTTCAACCAGCACCAGACAGGTAGAAAAAAGCAGTCAGCCAGCAACCCAGAGCTGTGAGGGTGAAGCTCCCATCTCCTATGTGCCATGGGAGTAAGTCTCTACTGGGCAGTAGGCTGGTCCAAGCTCAAAGCAATATTCGTCAAGACTCTGTAGGCCTGTAGCAAAAGCAGTGTGCTAGCCATCACTAGTCACAGCTCATGGCCTTTGTATTGACTCATCCTTACAAGGAACAGTCAGTCTTTGTCTGGACTTCCGTTGGCCTATCTGCAGATCAGACAGAAGATAACTACTGCTCACCCTGGTTTAGATTTAGCTTAGTGCAATTGTGTGGTGTCAGTCCTGTTCTTGCAGGAGCTAGTGGGGAGCTATTTCTTGTGGTTAATGTAATGCAATAGCATTATTATTATTATGTCTGTGTGGAATGAACTATTTATGACCCTAGAGTAATAACACAGAGTAGTCCAGGCGTAGGATGACAGCAAAAGACCTGAATGTACAGTAACAGGAGAGGTCATGTATATAGACCTCTGTGCATAGAGAGCAGCTATATGCAGCTATATGCAACCCAGGAACACTTGATTCCTGGTCACTAAATGCAATCAAATTTGAGAGCTGGATCAAACCAGCTGTAACAGACAGCAAAGAATGGAACAAGCATCCAACATACCTGTATTTTACGGTAGATTTTGCATTTGGGAAAGTCAGCTGTAATGTGGAATTTCAGACACCCAGAGTAAGGTGTCAACAAGCATCAGAAAACAAAAGCCTCAAGTGGGATCCAGAAGGATTGAAATACATCACAACCACAACATCAGTGCCCTCTCTGTGAGAAGCTGCCAGGCTGCAATTCCCCCTCCTGCTTTGCTGAGGAAGGCTGTGACTGTTGGCCTTAGGGCACAGAATGGATGAAGGTAACACCAAAGGAAAAACGAAAGGGAAATACCGGGGTGCATGTGAATCACATCTCTAACCATGTCATGGCTGAGACATTGTCTACGACAGTAGTCTCTCTTCCTAGACCAATAACAACTCTTTTACTAGACTGTTGAGGTGTTAATGGTTTAGGTGATCCTGCTGTGGCAGGGGGATTGGACTATACGATGTTTCAAGGTCCCTTCCAATCCCTAATGATTCTGTGATTCTAACAGGCTCATAGCAAATGCCTGGCTTTGCCTTTGCACATGGAGAGTTTCATCAGCCCCCAAACTGCACAAGGTTTGCGGTCAGAGGAAGAATGTACCAGAAGGAACTCTTTCAAAAGGGAAATCCTGAGCACCAGCTCGTGTTTCAAAGCTTGTTGGTAAATTTCAATTTGAACAGTCACAATTAAAGTAACAAAATATTGTTGATGATAAATACTTTAATTTCAAAGTGATTCTGCCTATGAATGTAAAAAATTGTATTTTTGCTACTTACAAACGAGTACACAAACTGCTTATTGCCAAAATTGAACTGACTTGACACCTTTTTATCCGTAAATGAAAAACAAAATCTGATACCAGCTGTGCGGTGGAGAAGCAAAGACACTTATTAAAATACTGAAATTAAGGTACTTCCCTAGCCACGTGTCTGAAAGTACTCATTCAGGAGAGAGGCTTAAGCATCTCTTGAGTGGACGCGGTGCTTAGGGATATGGTCTAACAGCTAGATAATAGGATAAAGGTTGGACTCGATGACCCTGGAGGTCCTTTCCAGCCATTATGATTCTGTGATTCTGTGATTTTCTTACCCTCCAAGAAAGTTGTCAGAAAACCAGTAACTTACTGGTATCGTAAAAAATGGATTACTAGAAACACAACCCTTGAAATAATTCATGGGGCTTTTGTAGAAATACCTAGCAGCCCTGCTCTCTTTGCGTTCCTCTGAGATGTAACAGCGACCATCACACATGTGAGTTTGTGCTGACATGAGCAGCTATACCACCAAGTACAAAAATGAAACCCAAAAGTGATAAGCAACAACCTGATATTTACTTTGTACTGCTCAAACATCAGTGACCAACACTGGATGAGTAACAGAGACTGGTCAAAACAGGGCTCAGCTCGGGAGAATTTTAATTATTTTTCCTTTTTCTCTCACAGTAGTAGAACTAATGGGCTTCTGCTTCCACAGGCACATCCCTTTTTTCTGCAAGCCAGTTCTGTTCAAGCATCCAACAGCTTCTCTTTATCCAGTTATACAGCTACTTAAACATCCCTTCAGGTCAAGAAATATCACACACAGAGCACCTTCAAAACACTCGCCAGAGGTTAAGACACTCGAAGATGTGCAGAGCGTGTGGGCAGTAAGACAAGGTACTGCACGGACAGTAAGACCAGTGTTGTCATTAGCTCCACAGCACTGCAGACGTGGCCTGAGACTAGCATATGTGAGGACTGACCTGTTGGAGAGCAGTGTAGGAGAAAGGGACCTGGGGGTCCTGGTGGACAGCAGGATGACCATGAGC
>JAOXOE010085272.1:0-26822 GCA_028565055.1 Phoeniculus purpureus
ACAATAGCTTGATTATTAATAACTTGATTATAAATAATTATAAACAATACACATATAAATGTGATTATTAATAATGATAATGACTTTAGTAACCTAATTATAAAATAATGACTTGATAATAATAGCAACGACATTGTTACTAGTAATGTAATTAATAATCAAGCTGTTATTATTTATAATAGTAACAATTATTACTGATAACTATAAATGATACTACCTTAATTATAAATAAGTTGATTATTAAGGCTAATAACCTGATTATTAATAACTTTATAGATAACTTGTTGTTGGTAATTATAGGTAATGAGTTGGTTGTTAATTTTATTATTGATAATAACACCTTGTTTTATAAATATTAATGATAATTTAATTTAATATCCTGATTATTAATTGTGATGTAATTATAAATAATAATAATAATGATAAAGAAGATCTTTTCACACAACTGGTGGCTTTTGACTGGCAGCTCCAATCATTGGATCAACCAATGAGGTCAGGGAGCCCAACCCTGCCCCCTGTTCCTCTCTCCTCAGCTGGGACTCGGTGCTGCCCACCTTCACCTTCAGCGACCAGTTCCTGCAGATCTCCAGCCGCCTGCCCTCCCAGTTCCTCTTCGGCTTCGGAGAGACAGAGCACACTAGCTTCCGGCGGGACATGGACTGGCACACGTGGGGGATGTTCAGCAGGGACCAGCCACCTGGGGTCAGCACCAGGGACAAGGACTGATGGAGATGGATGGAGAGGGATGGAGATGGATAGAGATGATGGAGATAGGTGGAGATGGTTGGCTGAACGGATGGATGGATAGAGATTGATGGATGGATGAGTGGAGTTGGATGATGGATGGATGAATGATTGGATGATAGATGAGTAGGTGATTGGTTAGATAGATGGGTTGATAGGAAGATGGCTGGCTGGATGGACAAGTCCAGCTCTGGGCTCCTCAGCCCAGCAGGGACATGGATGTGTTGGAGCAGGGCCAGAGGAAGCACCAGAAACACTCTGAGGGTAGAACCTTTCTGCTGTGAGGTCAAGCTGAGAGAGTTGGGGGGTTTCAGCTGGAATCTCTAGAGGGACCTTAGTGCAGCTTTTCAATAGTAAAACTGTGCTTGGAAGAAATGAGGAAAGACCTTTGACAGAGATCTGCTGGGACAGGACGAGGGGAGATGGTTTGAACTCAGAGTGAGATTCAAACTGGAGAGACGGAGGGAACTGTTGATGCTGAGACTGGTGAAACCCTGGCCTGGGTTTCCCAGAGAAGTGGGAGAAGCCCCATCCCAGGAACCATCCCAGGTCAGGTTGGGCCTTGGTGCTCTGAGCAACCTGCTCTGGTTGGGGATGGCCCTGCTCAGTGATCATTTATCCAACATTTTGTGTCCTGATGGATTTTCCTTATTTTTAAAAATCAGATCCCATAGGATGAATAAAAACTTCTCCAGGATAAAAATCTCCAGAATTCTTTTGCAGTATAAGCTGAATTCCTATGGTGTCCAACCATTCTATATGAGCCTCGAAGAAGACGGCAACGCCCACGGGGTTCTCCTGCTGAACAGCAATGCGATGGGTAATCCCAGAGTTATTGAGGCTGGAGAAGACTACACGTTCGGGAAAAATCAATACAAATTCAGGAAAAACTAGATTTTGGGAAAAGGTTTGGGGAAATCTGCATCAAATTGTGGGAAATTTACACAAATTTAGGAAAATTTAATCTGAATCTGTAGAAATCAAGCAAGTTTGGGGAAATTTACCTCAACTTTGGAGAAAGTTAACCCAAATTTGAGGAAATTTACTTCGCATTTGGGAAAACATGTACAAATTTAGGGGAGATCTACCTCAAATTTTGGAAAAGTCAACTTTAGAGAAATTTAGTTAACATTCGTGAAATCTCATCCAAATCAAGGGAAATCTCATCCAAATCAAGGGAAATGTACTTCACATTTGGGAAAGTTACAGAAATTTAGGAAAATCTAACTCAACTTTGGGGAAGTCTATCCAAATGGGGTTCTGGTGGCCAACATGGGGTTCTGGTAGCTGGTATGGGGTTCTAGTGGCCAGTATGGGGTCATCATATTTTCTCTCACTTGCATTTCCTTTGTCTCTCCAGATGTCACTTTCCAGCCCACCCCTGCCCTGACCTATCGCACGACTGGAGGGATTCTGGACTTCTACATGGTGCTGGGGCCAACCCCTGAGCTGGTGGTGCAGCAGTACACGGCGGTATGGCCCCTAGTCCCACTGGAGTGGGCTGCTGGCCCCTGTGGGATGAGCAGTTTGGGGGTTTTGAATTTTTAATGGGAATTTTTAATTTTTTTATTTCACTTCGGGGGTTCATTTCGATTTTAAAAAATTTCTTATTGAGGCATTAATTTGAATTTTTTATTGGATTTTAGATTTTTTATTTCATTTTTGAAGGGTTAATTTGGATTTTTGATGGGTTTTTTATTTCTTTTGGGGGGATTTACTTGGATTTTTTATGGGGTTTTTGGTCTTTTTTTATTTCATCTCTGGAGGGTTAATTTGTATCTTTGTTGGATTTTCACACTTTTTATTCCTTTTTTTAAGTGTTTATTTGGATTCTTATGGGACTTTTATTATTTGATTTCTTTTTGGGAGGTTCATTTAGATTTTCATTCGTTTTTCTGTTTATTTTTCAATTTCTTCTTTGCTTTTTGTTCCATTTTCACCTCTTTTCACTAAGTTTTCCTTTCTTTTCATCCGTAGCTGGTCGGCCGACCAGTCATGCCCCCCTACTGGGCCCTGGGATTCCAGTTATGTCGCTACGGCTACGCGAATGACAGCGAAATCGCCGCCTTAGTGGAGGGCATGAAAGCTGCCAAGATACCCTACGTATGTCGGAAACCCTTAGATTTCACCACACCTCTAGAAATTTTCATTGTGGGAGCATTTTCTGCTTGAAAACAGTAAATAAACTGGCAGGATTGACACCATAATTCTATTTTCCCTGCTTTTTCCAGTGGGGAAGCAAATTAAAACAATTTTCAGCTTCCAACAGCAGCAAAATTCAAACTAAAACAATTTCCAGCTTCAAACAGCAGCGGATTCCAAATTAAAACAATTTTCAGCTTCAAATGGCAGCAGATTTGAAATTAAACCTTTCAAATGGCTGCAGATTTCTGATTTATCATTAAATGAATTTCAAAAGTCAGTAATTTGCAAATGGGTGATGAATAACCTGAAAAAAAAGATCATTTATTTGAGTTTCGTGTCCGTTGTCCTACAGGATGTCCAGTACTCAGACATTGATTACATGGAGCGGCAACTGGACTTCACTCTCAGCCCCCATTTCAGCGGGTTACCCGCCCTCATCGACAAAATCCGAGGAGAAGGGATGAGATTCATCCTGATCCTGGTGAGTTGTGGAGTTCTAAACAGCCGCAGAACAAATGGGAAGAGCAGAGGGTAAATCCCTCTCCCTGTTCCAGGTTAGAATAGATTCTGGGTATCACTTTGCCTGCCCTTTTATTCCCAAAATCACTTCTGTTGGGTTTTAGACACTAAAGGAGGCAGAAGATAAAACCCCACCCCAGACAGCAGAAAAGTGGTGGTCAGGGAGGTTGACTGTTCAGAGCTCTCAGCCCAGATGCTGTTAATTGGATGGCCCCATTAGGGAAACAACAGCCCTGGCTCCTCCAGGTGCTGAAGGCTTTTGAAACCTAAAACCCAAGGTTCAGATGGCAGAGGTGTTCCCTCTGCTTTTTAGCCTGATAAAAGGGCTCTGCTTTGGGGTGAGCAGAGAGCTTCTCCTACTCCATCTCTTCACTCTGGACATTTGCCTGGACCCCTGTTCCTTCCATAAGCTGCTGGCCACTATTCCCCCCTCCAGCACCTCACTCTGAGTTGCTGGGTACCACCTCTTTCTGGAGGAAAGAGGGAGCCAGGGGAGTTCAATCGGGGGTTGGGGAAAGTCCTAACCAAAGGTCTCTGCCCCCAAATTTGTTCCAAACCAGGACACTTCCCTTTAACCTGTAGGATCCGGCTATATCTGCGAATGAAACCAATTACCCAGCCTTCATGAGAGGTTTGGAGAGGGATGTCTTCATCAAATGGCCCAACAGCAGCGACATCATGTATGGGAAGGTGAGGATGGGATCACCTGCTCCCCTGTTGGATGTTGCACGGGAGAAGTCGGACATCACCAGCCTAATTCATTCACCCTATCCCGACCCAATCCAACTCAACCATCCTAACCCATCCCAACCCAGCTCATTCATCTCAACACATACCAACCCAACACATCCATTCCAATCCATCCCAAATTGACTCATCCAACTCATCTCAACCCGACTCATCCAGCTCATCTCAACCCAACTCATCCACCCCAACCTTTCCCAAATCAATTCAACTCATCCAACTCTTCCCAACACAACTCATCCCAATGCACCTCATCTGGACCTGACCCATCCCAACCCAATTCATCCACCCAACAGATGTCAGGGGAGGTTGATCGCTGTTCAAGGCGGGTTTCACTCAGTTGTTTCAGCGTCACCTTCCCCCTGCCAGGTGTGGCCGGACCTTCCCAATGTGGAGGTGAATGACTCGCTGGACTGGGACACCCAGGTGGAGGTAAATGATGCCGGCATCATTGCCTGATGTGAGCATGGAGGGAGCTTGGTCTGTACTCACGGTTCTCTAGTCTTTTTATTTCATTTTGTAGTTTTTAATTTTTTATTATTGATTCTTTTTATTTTACTCTTCATTTATTATCTATTCTTTTAAAATTCCTCTGTATTAATTCTTTCTTTTTTCATTTTCTTCATTCTTTATCCATTCTTCATTCTTTATTCTTCGTTCATTGTTCTCTATTTGTTTTATTCTTTATTCTTCATTTTTTATTCTTTATTCTTTTTTCTTCTTTAATTCTTTATCTTATTCTTTTTATTTAATTCTTTATTAATGATTCTCTATTCTTTTTCATTTATTCTTCATTCTTTATCCATTATTCTTTATTTGTAATTCTCTATGCTCTTTTTCTTTAATTCTTTAATTATTAATTCTCTATTATTTTTCTTTTAATCTTCATTATTCTTTAAATTTTTCATACTTTATTTTTTAATTCTTTTTAATTTTTTATCCACTATTTTCTATTTATTTTATTCTTTGTTATTTAATTCTTTGTTATTTTTAATTCTTTATTCACTATTCTCCATTCATTTTATTTTTTTAATCCTTTATTCTTTATTTTTTTTTCTTGTTCTTTCTTTTTAATTCTTTATTTCTGACTCTCTCTTTTTTATTTATTCTTCGTTCCTGATCCATTATTTTTCATTCTTTCTCCTTGTTTTCTATTTTTATTCTTTATCTTTTAATTTTTATTCTTTATTAATTTTATTTTTTTCACCACTATTCTCTATTCATTTTATTTCATTCTTACATTCTTTATTCTTTTTATTCTTTATTTGTTATTCTCTTTGTTTTATTTTATTCTTTCTTCTTTATCCTTTATCCATTATTCTTTTTCATCTTATTCTTTATTCATTTTTTTATCCATTATTCTTTATTCTTTATTAATCTTTAATTCTTTAATTACTTATTATTTATTCTATTTACTTCTTTATTCATTACTCTCTTTGTATTTTATTCTTTATTCCTAATCCATTATTCTTCATTCTTTTTATTCTTTAATTCTTAATTCTTCTTATTCTATTCATTCTCTATTAATTTTATTTCCTTTATTTTTTATTTTATTCTTTGTTCATTATCCTTCATTCTTAATTCTTTTTTCTTTCTTTCTTTTTTATTCTTTGTTCTTTAATTCTTTATTCTTTGTTCCATTTAATTATTTATTCATCTCTATTTATTTTATTCGGTCCATTATTCTTATTCTTTCTTTCTTTAATTCTTTTTTTATCTTCTTTAATTCTTTTCTTCTCTCTTTCAATGTCCTCTTTATTTTCCCCCCTTTCTTTCCTTTGTCCCTTTTTATTCCTTTCCCTCCTGTTTCCCAGCTCTACCGAGCCTATGCGGCTTTCCCAGACTTCTTCCGCAATTCCACGATCGAATGGTGGGCCAGGGAAATCAGCGAAGTCTACTCCAACCCGCTCAATGCTTCGATGAGCCTGAAATTCGATGGCCTGTGGATTGTAAGTAAAAATAAATTCTTCTAATTCTGAGATTGTTTTTTCTGCATCTTTTGATCCTGAGACTGATTTTCACCTGGAAAATCCAGTGACATTCCAGTGCCTCCAAAGGAAGTAGAAATGTTGGCAGTGAATGAGAACTCCTTTTTCCTTTGGGTTTAGCTCTATTTTTTTAGTGTTGAAACCTTCAAATTCCTCTATTTTTTGCTCTTCACTTCCAACATCTCCTTTCCTTTGTTATTTTTCTTTATTTTCCTCAGTTTTCCTTCTCTTTTTGGCAATGGGAGGCTGAATTTTGAACCATTAATGCTCCTGTGAGGCAAAAAGTGATCATAAGTCAGAGGTTTACCTGCTCCATAGTGATTTGAACTGTAGAATCTGCTTGATATGCTAAGATTCCTATAGAAAACCACAGAGCTTCTGGAAAGCCAGCAAAATATTGGGAGTTTTCATGTCCCCCAGCTCTGCTGCAATCAGAGAACCAAAGCTGAGAGCCCATGAGGACAGAATTTTTAGTGATTCCTATACCTGGAGGTAGATCTGGTAGCCCTTTGGTGGTTCTTTGGCGGAAATCCTGTTGAGAAATGAAGAGTTTTTCAACCTGAAGCCTCTTCCTGTGATTAATTTTTATGAATTTGATGGTTTTCCCAGTAAATTATTGGGAATCTGTTTGTAAATTGATCGTTAGGAAAACTTATCCCTTGAACCATTGTTTTAAAGCAATGAAACAAGAAATCAAATGGGAACGGACTGAAAAATCCAGAGTTTTCCTATTAATTTAATTTCCAGCCAAACAAGTCCAGCCAAAATGAAGAAATAACCCAAAATGAAGTGAAATTTATTCAACCGACCCTTCTGCTTTTCGTTTTCAGGACATGAATGAACCCGCAAGCTTTGTTCATGGTGCTGTTGGCGGCTGCAGAGATCCAGAGCTCAACATGCCCCCCTATATGCCCCGTAAGTCTGACCCTGGCCTCATTATTTTTATAGAATTCATAGAATAAAAATTCTATAAATAGAATTTATTTGTAGAATTTGTATTCTATATAAATTCTATATATTCATATTAAATATATATTATATGTTTGTTATATGTATTCTAATCTATATTCTATATATTTATATTAAGAACTTATTTATAGAAATTATATTCTAAAGATAAATTTTATATATAACATAAATATATATAATTTTATTAAATATATAAATATGTTTATAGAATGTATAGAATAAAAATTCTATAAATCATTAAATTCTATCAAATTATTTCAATATTTATCGAATCAGCAAATTGCAGAACAGTTTCGGCTGGAAGAAACCTTCAAGATCATCAAATCCAACCTTTCCCCAGCCCTATATACCCCACTGAACCCATGCCGCAGTGAAATAGTGACTGAACCACGCTTCCCTGGGCTACCTGTTTCACTGTCTGGCAACCTTTTCAGAAAAGAAATTCCTCCTGAATCTAAGTTGCCCCTCCCCTGGCACCACTCATGGCCACTTCCCCTCCTCCTCCTCTGACTGGCCACCAGGGAGAGCAGACTAGCCCCCTCCTCATTCCCACCTCCCTTCAGGGAGTTGTAGAGAGGCAAAAGGTCCCCTCTGAGTCTCCTCCAGGCTAAACAGACCCAGCTCAGTCTGCTTCTCTTTGTGTGACTACTGTTCCAGATCCTTTAGTAGCCCAGTGGCCACCTCTGTCCCTTCTCCAGCCCTTCAATGTCCCTCTTGGAGTGAGGAGCCCCACACTGGCCCCAGGACTTGAGGGGTGGCCTCCCCAAAGTTGAGGAGAGGGAAGTGACCACCTCCCTGCTGCTGTTGGCCACACACTGATCCAGGCCAGGATGCCAGTGGTCCTCTTGGCTACCTGGGCAATTCTGCTGGCAATGAATGACATCAAATTTTCCAAACAATCCTTGAGCTTCCTCTGATTCCAAAGTCTTCATTAGTTTTTATTTGAACTTAAAATCCGAAATTCAAATTGAAAATAAAATTTTATATTCCTCAATTTGAGGAATGGCTTTGACAGTCCAAAGTCCTCAAGACTCCCCTGTTGGGAATGTCCTCCATTTCTGAAATCTCATTTTGATGTTTTGCAAGTTTCTGAGATGAAAATGTTTAGCATTTCCTGAATTTTCTGAAATTCCATTTTGAACAAAGTTCTAAATTTAATTTGTTGAGTTTCTGAAATCCAGAGTTCTAAAGTGTTCTAAGTTTTTTATATCAAACTTGAGCAGGTTCTACATTTCTGAAAACAAATTTGGGGCAGGTTCTAAATTTCTAAGATCAAAACTTCAGCCTTTCCTAAACTTACAGGATCAAACTCAAGCTTTTACAAAATTTCAATTTCCTACCTTTCTGAAACAGAAAGGAATTTCATACCCTAATTCGGAATGTCATACCCTGATTTCCTCAAATCTGACTTTCAAATACTATTTTTGAAATTCTTTGATCCTATCCCCACAGAACTGGGCTGGCGGTCAGAAGGGCTGAATTACAAGACCCTCTGCATGGAGGGGCAGCAGTACCTCCCTGACGGCTCCCCTGTCCGACACTACGATGTCCATAACCTCTACGGGTGGGCGCAGACCAAACCCACCCTCGAGTGAGTGACTCTCTTTCTCTTCTTTCTTCCCAAAATTCCCTGCAAATTCACAGCGGGAGCCACCATCCCACTGTGGGAAATGAATTTGCCAGAAATATTTGTGGGTTTCCTCAGAATTTTTGATTGTCATCTGAATTTCTTCACTTTTTCAACTCATAGTGAATAATTTAACCACAAAATCCTCCTCCCTGACTGAATTTAGGCTCTAAAACAGAAGAAAACAACCCAGATTTTTAAACTGTTTTACAAAACCGAGGAAAAAAATTCCAGGTTTTTTTAATTTAGACCCTAAAACAGAGGAAAAGAATCCAGAATTTTGAATTTAGACACCAAAAGAGGAGGAAAAAATCCAAATATTTAGATTATTTTCCAAAACAGAGGAAAATAATCCAGATTTTTTAAATTTAGGCTCCAAAAGAGGGGAAAACAATCCAAATATTTTAATGTAGTCTCCAAAATAGGCAGAAACAATCCAGATTTTTAATTTAGGCTCCAAAACGGAGGAAAACGATTGAACTTAGGCTCCAAAGTAGCCCTTCTTGAGGCCACATTGTTACATGTGGCTGAAAAGGGGGGAAATCCTTCCTTTCCTGTGGAATAGCTGTTGCAGTTCTGGGATTAATTCTGTGATTTCTTTTCAGGATTAATCCATAAGTCCCGATGCCTTAAGGACATAAAACCAGTATTTTTTAAAATTATCCACTGGATCTAGTGGAATTTTGACTGACGGGAGCCGCCAGGAAGGGGAATATTTCTCATTGCTTCCCAATAAGAGACGAAACAAAGCTTCGGGCTTATTTTCAGAATCATTTTGAGGACCTCTGATCTGTTCTCCCAGCATCTCACCCCAGTGTTTTCTTCTCCCAGGGCTCTGCAGAACCTCACGAAGGAGCGAGGGATTATTGTCACCCGCTCCACCTTCCCCAGCAGTGGGAGGTGGTCGGGACACTGGCTGGGGGACAACACAGCAGCCTGGAACCAGCTGGATAAATCCATCATTGGTGGGTCAGAGCAGCCAGGGAGCCAGCTCCGTGTGGATCAACAGTTATTCTTAAAAATCACAGGGTTTGGGGCAAAATGGGGTCAAAATGGACCATTTTCTTATCATGAATAACAACTTCCGACAGGATCTGCCTTTGAGTGCTAGGTTGTCCTCAAATTCCAACACGTTTTGCCTGAAATTGACTGATTCTCTGCTTGTGAACTAAATTTCCAGAGGGAATTCTGGAAAATTCCAGAGGACATTCTGGAAATTCATCCCTTTCTCTGATTCTGAGCTGGATCAGCCATAAAAAAAAAACATTCATAAGAAATAAATTGATAAAAAACATTAATATTGGTGAATATTAATTAATATTCCATGGGGTTTTTGCTCCTTGCAGGGATGATGGAGTTCAGTCTCTTTGGGATATCCTACGTAAGTTCCCAATTTGTAATTTCATTTCCTTTTTATTTAATTTCCTTTAAATTCCTGTTTTCAAAATTTATTTTCCTTTAACATTTAATATTCATGAAATTCCCTTCCTTAATTTCATTACCTTTTAAATTGAATTTCCGTAAAATTCCCAGTTTTATTCAATTTCCTTTTTAAAAACCCATTTCCTTGAAATTCAGTTTTATTCTGTTTCCTTTGTATAAATCAATTTCCCTGAAATTTCCAGTTTGATTCTATTTCCTTTTTCAATTTTAATTTTCATTACATTCCCATTTAAAAATTTTATTTTCTTTTTATTTAATTTGCCCTTAAATTGCCATTTAAAAAGTAATTTCCCTTTCCATTTAATTTCCAAAAAATCACAATTTTTTTAAAATTTCCATTTAAATACCTTTAAATTCCATTTTCATTTTATTTCCTGTTTATTTATATGATCCCAGGGGTCTTTTCCAACCAGAATGATTCTGTATTTAATTGCCATTAAATGCCACTTTTTCATTTCCTATTGCATTTCATTTCCACAAATTTGCAATTTTTATTTCAGTTCTGTTTAAATTATATAAAAATTCCCTTTTATTTCCTTTTAATTTCCTTAAATTGCCATTTTATTTTTTTCCTTTTAAAGTAAATTCCTGTTAAGTTCCCATTTCTTGTTTAATTTCCTCTGAATGTTAATAACTTTAAAAATTTCCATTAAATTCCAATTTATTCCTATTCCTTTTGTATGTATTTTAATAGCCATTAAATTGCCATTTTATATTTAATTTCCTATTAATTTCTACAAATTTGCAATTTTTATTTAATTTAAATTCATAAAACTTCCATTTTAATTGAGTTTCTTTTTAATCTCCATTAAATTGCCTTTTTTATTTAAATTTTCAAAATCAATTAGATTTTAATTTCTTACTAAATTGAATTTCCACAGATTTTCCATTTTAATTTCATTTCCTTTCAAATTAAATTAAATTGAATTATAACTTTAATACCCATTTAATTCCCAATGAATTTCTTGTTGAGTTTTAATAATTTTTTAATTTTTAATTCCATTTCTACGATGCTCCTATTTTTAACTGAATTTTCTTTTTATTTCATTAAGCTTCCATTAAGTTCCTTTACTTCATTTAAATTCCTTTTAATGTAATTTTCATTAAATTGCCAATTTTTATTTCATTTTAAAAAATACAATTTTCATTCAATTCTGATTTTGAAATTCGAATTTCTAGACAGGAGCAGACATCTGTGGCTTCTTCCAAGACTCGGAATACGAGCTCTGTGCTCGCTGGATGGCGCTAGGAGCCTTTTATCCCTACTCCAGGAACCACAATGGAAACGGAGCCAAAGTAGGGGAATTTCTTCTTAATTCCCTATCTTTCCCCCTTTTTCTTCCATTTCTTTTCCTCTCCACAAACACAAATTTATAGGGGAAGAATGAAAAATGTTATTTTTCCTGTGTTCCAGCTACAACTTTCTGCAACTCTAAAATAGGCTTTCTTTAGAAATTAAAGTAATTGATTCTAAAATTCTAAATAGAATTTTTTAAAAGAGAATTAAATTCAAAGTTCAAAACCAATTCAAAATTAAAAACCAATTCAAACATTCAAAACAAATTTGAATGTCAAAATTTCAAAATTAAAATGTTAAATTCAAAATTAAAATGTCTAAAGTAAAAAATTCTATATTACAACCAAATTTTTAAAAATTCAAAATTCATAAGTGTCAAAATTCCAAACCAATACAAAGTGAATTTTTTTAAATGCTAAAAGACAATAAAATAATAAACTGTCTTTTAAAATTTAAAAAGATGATGAAATTATAAATAAAACTTATTTAAAAGTAAATTTCAATAAATTAAATCAAAAAAGGAATAAAAATAAAATAAAAGTACTTAAAATCAATTAAAAGTCAAGAAATTGAAACAAATGAAAAGAAATAAAAATGAAATAAAATTTTTAGAATTAAATTTAAAAAACAATTAAAAGTTGATGCATTAAAATAAACTCAATAGAAATGAAATATGATTCGTTAAATTAAACTAAAAATAAATATAAATCCAACCAAAATTAAATACAGTAAACAAAACCTAAAATGCCTTCTGACACCACCACCCCCCCCTCCAATAACTTGTTCAGCGTCAAGATCCCGTTGCCTGGAACACAACGTTCGAGGAGCTGTCCCGTAACGTCCTGAACATCCGCTACCGCCTGCTGCCCTACCTCTACACCCTGATGTATGAGGCCAACACCCAGGGCAGCACCGTCGTCCGGCCACTGCTCCATGAGTGAGTGAGGCCCCTCCCTCCCGCTCCAACAACTTCCGACCTCCTGGAATCCAACCTTTTCCTGCCATCCCAGTCATTTTCCTTTGAAAACTGGGATTAAAAGAGGAAAAAATCAGCTTAATTGACCCCAAAATTTGGAGGAGAATAGTTGGTGACCACAAGCGGTGATCCCAGGGTCAACTGAGGGTCTTAGAAAGGCTGGATCCAGGGGTTGAGGCCAATTCCATGAGGTTCAACCCCATTAAGGGCCTCAGCTTGGGGGGAAACTGGGTTTAAAATGGAAACCAAGTGGTTTGATGACCCCGAAATCTGGTGGAGAATAGTTGGTGGCCACCAGCGGTGACCCCAGAGTCAACAGAGGGTCCTGAAGAGGCTGGATCCAGGGGTTGAGGCCGACTCTGGGAGGATCAACCCTGTGAAAGGCTTCAGCCATGAGGAAAACTGGGTTTAAAATGGAAAGGAAGTGGTTGATGACCCCAAAATCTGGTGGAGAATAGTTGGTTGCCACAAGCAGTGACCTCCAGGGTCAACAGAGAGTCCTGGAGAGGCTGGATCCAGGGGTTGAGGCCAACTCCATGAGGCTGGAACAGAGCTTGGAAGGGGCAACTGGGGAAGGAGCTGGCGAACTTCTGAGGGAGAACTGGGAGGGGTTGGAAACTGGGGGAACTGGGAGAGGGGTCAACTGGAGAGAAGGAGGCTCAGAGGGAACCTTCTCACTCTCCACAACCCCCTGAACCTCAGGAGGTCAGAGTGAGGATTTGGGATAAGTCTCTTCTCCCTCCCCAGGATGAGAGGAAATAGCCTCCAGTGGCCCCAGGGGAGGGTGAGGTTGCCCTGAAGGACCCATTTCTGCCCCACAAGGGCTCCCCAGGGCTGGTAACAGGATGAGAGCTGAGGAAATGACAGTTTTACCAAGAAAAAGGATTTAAAATCAGAAATCTTTGAGGAGAGGTTGACCCTGAGGGTCTCCAGAGCTGCTTTTCCTCTTCCTTCCCAGGTTTGTGGAGGACAAAAGGACTTGGGAAATCTACCGGCAGTTCCTGTGGGGTCCAGCTCTGCTCATCAGCCCCGTCCTGGATCAGGTGAGAGAGAGAAAGAGCTGAACAGTGGGGAAAATATTAGAAATCAGTGAAAAAAATTCAAATTTACTTGGGTATCATCACAAATTTTGAGTTTTTAATAAACTTTGTTCTGATTTTTCATTTTTATTTTGGTTTGATTTTGATTTTTTGCTTTGGTTTTATTTTAACTTTTATTTTTTATTTTTATTTTACATTTATTTCATTTTGATTTATCATTTTTTATTTCTATTTATATTCATTTTGATCTGATTTTTATATCATATTGATTTTGAGTTTTTGCTTTTATATTTCATTTTGATTTTTATATTTATTTTACTTTTTATCTTTGTTTTTATTGGATATTTATTTTAATTGTATTTTTATTTCATTGTTATTTTAATTTCGATTCTGTATTTAATTTTTATTTCCTTTTCATGTAATTTTTGTTTTTATTTTAGTTTAATTTTGATTCTGATTTTGGTTTGATTTTTATTTTAATTTTGATTTGATTTGGATTTTATTTTTATTTAATTTTAATGTTGATTTTGATTGCAGGGTGCCACTGAGGTGAGAGCGTTCCTGCCCAACGCCCGCTGGTACGACTACCACACCGTAAGTGAATTTTCATCTTTTTAATTTATTTATTGGGAATTACAGATTTGTACTGATTGATTAATATATTTTTCAATCTATTTTTTAGATCTTTTTCAAGATTTTCAAAATTATCAATCTATTCTCTTTATTTTTCCTAACACTCTTGAACTGAGCACAAGTAGAGAGGGAACCTGTGCCCTCTGTTCTACCAACACTCATCCCCTAGGGGATTTTCACGATCAAATTTGGCTAACAAATTTTTATTGCATTAGCTGAGCTTAATAAATTAGTATTTAATTGATTTAATAATAAAATCAATTTTACAACCACATTTCTTTGGTTTTATAAAACAACCAGTAAAAAAAGGTGGAGTAGTCTCTGCCATCCACAGTATTTGCATCTTTCTACCACTTCAGCAGTTAATTTCACTTAACTAATTATTTTCCTTCAATTATTAACTATATATTAGGCGTTAACTTTTCTCTGTTAAGTATTAACTATTTCCTCTGTTAAATATTTTCTCTTTTAAATATTAACCATTTTGATATTAAATATCAAATATTTATTAAATGTTAACTATGTTATCTATTAAATACCTTTTCTCTGTTAAGTACTAGCCATTTTTTCTATTAAATATTAACTATTAAATGTTAACTATTTTCTGTATTAATAAATAGTTAATGTTTAATAGAGAAATTAAGTATGAATTTTTTTCTATTAAATATTGATATGTCCATTGAAGATCAAAATTGGTCATCGAAATCTTTAGATCAACACAATTTCCAGAAGAACACTTTCCAACAGGAAGCTGCACCAAGCTCTCTGATGACTCTTCTTTCATATATTTGGCTTATTAAAAATACACTCAGATTGTTAGAGATTTAAAGATTGTAATTGTTCTTTTATTCTCATTTTGTCCTCACTAATAGGATGAATTTATCGGCTTTCGGGGAGAATTCCGGAATTTAACATCTCCTTTGGGGCACATCAACCTCCACATCCGCGGCGGCTACATCCTCCCTCAGCAAACCCCTGCGAATACCACGTTTTACAGGTAGAACAATTAAGATGCCCTTTATTAATGCCATAAAATTGGGATTAAAATTTTAAATTCCACTTTAAAATTTTGACAAGTTCAAACATTTAGAATTTTAAAATTTCAAATGCTAGAGTTTAAATTTCTTTTAAATTCTTTTTTATTCCTTCCTTTTTTAGTTCCTTCCTCCTCTTCTTCCTTTCTTCTCTCCTTTTTCTTCTTTTTCTGCCTCTTTTTTCTTCTTTTGTTTTTTTTTCTTCATTTTTTTTCTTTCTCCTTTTTTTCTTCATCTTTTTTTTCTTTTTTCTTCTTTCTTTCTTTCTCCTCTTAAGGAGAGATATTCAGGCAGTAACCTGACTAATAAATTCTCTACTAATATAATAAATTCAGTATTACTATCATAATAATTATATATTAATAACAGTAGAATAAAAGGCTAGTAAAAAACTATCTTAATTTTTAAGTTTTGATTTAATTATAAATTAATTTGAATGTCTGATCAGCTTTTCTGGATTCTCCCCATTAAGCTGCACTGGGGGATAATGAGTTTGGAGCAGTTTAATTCATTACATGAATAAAACAATGCATTAAATCAATCAGTTAACATTGATAACATTCATGAAATTAATAAAATGATCCATTAAGTTAATAAAGTTCTAATTAATTAATAAAAATAAGGATAGAGCTGGAGACAAAGTGACTCTTTCTGTTTCTATTTTGCAGCCGAAAAAACCCGCTGGCCCTCACAGTTGCTCTAAATGACAACCACAGCGCTGAGGGGCAGCTTTACTGGGACGATGGGGTGCGGATTGGTAAGAATCACATTCCCAGTAATTAAGGACCAAATTCCCAGTTTAAAACCCAAACTAAGGACCAAATTCCCGGTTTCACCACAAATTTACTGCCAAATTCCCAGTTTAAGTCGCAAATTAAAGGCCCAATTCCCAGTTGCCCCACAAATTAAGGACCAAATTCCCAGTTTAAACCAAGGAATAAGGACCAAATTCCCAGTTGAAAACAAACATTAAGGATAAAATTCCCAGTTTACCCCAAAATTCAACAAAATATGTAAAATAAAATAAAAATTAAAGTCAAATAAATTAAATTTTAAGAATAGAATATTAATTAAAAAACCCACAAAAATAGAACAAAATAAAAAATATAATAAAATTCAATTAAAGGAAAATAAAATAAAACTAAAAGAAAGTAATAGAAAATTTTAAAACGAAAATAAAATGAATCAGAATAAATTGAATTTAGATTACATAAAAGAAAATAAAAAAACAAAAGATATCAAAATAAACTTAAAGTAAAATGAAATACAATAACGTTAAAAATATAATAAAGTAGTAAAATTTTAAAATAAAACAACATGGGATAAAGTAAAATAAAATAAAGCAAAATAAAGATCAAATAAAGCAAAATAAAAAATTAAAAATAAAACAAAAAAAACAAAAATAGAAAAGAAAATAAAACTTAAAATTAAATTAAAATACAATAACATAAAACAAAAGTAAAAGAAATAAGAAAAACTAAAGAGAAAATAATACAATTTTAAAAATAAATTAAAACACAATAAAATAAAAGTGAATAAAATAAGATCAAAAGAAAATAGAGCACAACAAATAAAATTAAATACACTTTAAAGCTTAAACAAAATAAAACAAAATCCAAATAAAATCAAATTTAACAAATAAAAATAGAATTCACAGAATAAACGAATAATTAATCCCAATACAAAGCTGGAGCTCAGTTCAGGTCCCAAACTCCCTGGATTACACCGACCCGGCAGAAAAAAGGGATCTGGTGTTTTTACCGCTAAAATGAGCAAAACGGTGATGAATGGGGGGTGCAGCCCATTTCTTTGATTTCATTTCAAATCAGAAGCCAATGGCCACCTCACCCTGCTCTTTTCCCCAACAGCTGCCTATGAGGACGGAGTTTACCTGCTGATGGGCTTCGCTGCTCAAGAGGTACTGGGGGGTTAACAAAGCAGCTCGTTAACACTGAGGCCTCAACCCAGGTCCTCTCAGCCTCCACTGTCCCCAGCTCACAGGGTCCTGACAGCTCCCTGCAGGAGCCCTGAGACTGGGAAAGGGCTTTCAGGTCATCCAGACCAACCCCGAACCCAACTGGCCCAACCCTCAACACAGCTCTCCCAACTCTCAATCCAGCTAGTGCAGCCGTCAACCCAGTTGGCCCAACCCTCAACCCAACTAGCCAACCTGGAGCAGGATCGCCACCACCACCAACTCCCCCGGCCACTGCTGGGAAATCAATTGGTTCGGGATTTGCAGAGAAGGATCCAATCGGAAACCAACTCCTCCCTTCCCCCAGATCCTGTCAGGACCAGAGTGACCTCCTCCCCTCTTCCCAAATCCCTTCTCCTTCCTCCTTCTCCTCCTTCCAGAATTCCCTGGACATCAAGGTCCTGCACCGGGGTTACTCTGACCCCAACAACCTCAAGTTCACTGACATCAAAGTCTTGGGGGTGACCTCGGCCGTTCAGGAGGTGACGGTGATGCAGGAGGGGACCCCCATCCAGTCGCTTCACAGTGTGGCCTACGACACTGCCAAACAGGTAACACCAGTGCTTACTGGGAGGTACTGAAGTGGGTGAGAGACCTTTGTACTGGGATATACTGGGAGGGGTTCACAGTGCAGGAGGAAATGGATACGGAGGTGGGGGAGATCCTGCTCCAGAGGGGTGGGAGAATCCTCCTGTCCTGGCTCCATCCCTGGGAGGGTTGGACCTTGGGGCCTGGAGCACCCTGCTCTGGTTGGACACCCAGTAAGAATCAGTAACACCGGGATAGAAGGGGAAACAGCCTCAGGGTTGGCCCTGAGGAGAAACCTTTCCATGGTTCCAAGGGCCAACAGCCCTTGGAACAGGTGGCCCCAAGGAAAGGGTTCAGTAGCCACCCCCGGATAGGCTACCAGAGGGACTTGCTGGTGGTACCAACCCACGTGGGGTCCTGCTACACTGTGGGAGGCTGGAGAGGGGGTGGAGAAGAACCCAACTGGCCCAGTCCTGAACCCAAATGATCCTGAGGAAAACTTCTCCATGAGAAGCCCCTTATTAGTGCTTAGAACAAGTTGCCCAGGGAAGGGATTGAATAGCCACCCCAGCTGTTAGTTTGACAGTCAGGGGGATCTGGAGCTCAGGGACAGGGTTTAAGGTGGGTTGGGCCAGTTGGGTTGATGGTTATTGGGCCAGTAGGGCTCAGGGTTGAGCCTGAAGGGTTGAAGGTTGGGCTAGTTGAGTTGATGATTGGGCCAGTTGGGTTGAGTGTTGGTCCAGCAGAGTTCAGCATTGGTCCAGTTTGGTTCAGAGTCAGACTGGGTGATCCAGAAGGTCTTCTCCACCCTAATCAATCCCTCAGTTCTCTGCAGACAGCTCCCTCCCTGCCTGGGGGTTCCCAGTCCAGTCCCAGTGTCTTGAGCTCCAGGAAGGACCTCTGGACCAGGGTGATTCATGGCCTCCTTCTCTTTGGCTTCCAAAGGTGCTGAGAATCTCCCGCCTGAACCTCAAGCTGGGTGAAGACTACAGGTTGCAGTGGAGCTGAAGAACGTCCAGGAGGCTGGGAAGGAAACAATTTCCCTCCATGGAACCTCCAGCTGCTGCCTCCTCCTCCATGGGGTTCCTACAACATTGGCAGCTGCATCTTTCACTTCCTCCTTCCTTTGGGCATCGGGAGGACAGAGAAGGATTCCAGGGCCATCTCTGCTGATCGACTGAAATGAAAAGCAGCTCCAGTTGTCCTCGATGGCTAAAGGAAACCTCTGGAAAACCTTTGGAAGGTTCTGGTTTTTTAGGATCTAGAACAGATTGCTCCCAAGTTTTGAATTGGCTGTGAAATTTAATCAGAGGATTCGATGTAAAGTGGAAAAATAGAAGAATAAAAACAAGAGAAAATAGAAATTGAGCTTTTGCGGGGGTTTAATTTCACAGAAGGAGAAGCTGTTGTGAGTTGATGGTGGTTCTGGTCAGCACAAGGGCTCTTCGTGTTTCTCTGCTCCCTTTGGCTCCTCCAAGGTGAAGAAGGAAACCACCAGGAAATGATGGTTTGATGGGGAAAACCTCAATCTTTTCCACCACCTATTCATTTTGAAGAGAAAGAACCTTTGGTGTTGGTCATTGTCACCAGAAGTTCAACCATGACAGACACTGCAGGTAGCCCCCACCCTGGAGAAGCTGGGTGGGATGAGGAAGGATCCAAGATCTAGCTGAGAAGTCCATCCTCAGGTCAAGCTCAAAGGGGAGTCTGGGATAGAAGGGGAGGGTTGGAGGGTCCTTGTGAGGTTCCTCAAGGTGGTTGAGACCCTTCACAAAGGTCAGGTTGCCCGCAGACCCTTTGGTCCCTCCTAGGTGTCTGTGGTTCCACTCTGCATCTCCCTTCCAAGTTGGATCTCCAGGACACCTTGGTGCCCCCTAGAGACCCCCCCTCCACCTCCCCTGGGGTGCTCTGGATCTAAAAAACCACCAGGCAGAGGCCACCAGGAGGTTCTTCTGAGCTCTGTCTCTACCAAGGTCACTGGATGGAAGAAGTGGAACAGAGGATTTTGATCTTGTCCCACTCAGCCAGGAGAGCATCCTGGTGGAGAACCAGCTGAATGTCAGAGCTTCAAGAGTTGCCACCTCCAACCGGTCACCAGTGGTGGCCCAGAGGGCCATTATTTTGCTCCATGATCTGGTTGCCCAAAGGGAGGGCCCAGCAGCACCACTGGGACAAGCTGCTCCTCTGCCAGGTTGGTCTATCCCAAAGCTCCTTTGGGAGCAGAAGAGACTGGACGAGGAGGGCTGATGGTGATGGTGACCAACCTTGGGGTGTCTCTCCCCAAGACGTCAGATATCAGCCAGGAGGTGTCAACTGCAGAGATGTCAGAGGCACTTATGGGCCTTGGGTGGCCAAGATGGGCAACCAGAGGGTCAAGGAGAAGATCTGATGACAAGAGCTCCTCCCCAATCCCTCATCCTCCTACTGGAGACCAAACAGCTCAAGGGTTATATCCCAAAGGTCTCCCACCAGAGCAGGAGGATTGAGGAAGAACCAGGTGAGATGGAAACAGAGTGGGATGGAGCAGAAACACAACCCCAAGGTTTGGGAAGGAGATGGGAACCAGCAGAACCCAGAACCCTGTGGAACCCAGAAAAGACCTCATCTAGCTTTTTATTTGGACAGACCCAAGGAGGGGATGGAAGATCTGGAGGAGGAACAGAGCAGCTGAAGGAATCAGCAGCACTTCTGCCTCTTGGAGGTGCTGAGGAACCAGATGGGGCCTGGAGGAGCCGGTGGCCAGAACTGGGAGAGCAGAAACTTGAGGGGAATCTTCATCTCATTCTTCTTCCAGTCTGCAGATGAGGGAAGCAGCAGCTTAACAAATGGTTCTTCTTCAGTCCTGGACCTCTAAAGGAGATAAAATCAGGGATCAAAAGAGAGAGAAGAGGGAGAATCAAGGAATCACTTTTGACTGGACAAGATCCAGTCACCCCGCAGCACCCACTGCTGTCCCCAAGGGCCACATCTCCCTGTCCTGGAGGTTCCTCCAGGGATGGAAACTCAACCCAAGGCTGAGGAGCAATCTCAGTCAAAGTCTCTGTCCCAAGCAACCTCCCAAAAGAGCTTCCAACAGAAATTTTGGGGAGTAACAGTCAAATTGGGTAGTTTCCCAGCATTGGATTGGAATGGGAGCAGAACAGTCACCTCTTCTCTTCTTCAGGTGGTGGGAGATGAAGAAGATGAGGCCATTGATGGTGAAGAAGGAACCTCCAACCAGGACCTCTCGGAGCCATCTGAGGGGTCCTGGGAAGGAATTGAGAGCTAGTGGTCCAGTAGCTCCAGTTTTTTCAGTATCTCTCCCATGTTTTAAAAGAGCTGGATGGAGATGGAGACAGGAAGGGAAGGAGATGGAGGCAAGACAGGAAGGAGACGGAGACAGGATATGGTGGCAATGAAGAGAAGGGGAAGAGATGGACACAGAAGGGGAAAAGATGGAGGCAGAAGACCAACACAAAAGGCTTGAAACCACCATAAGGGGCTTGAAGCTACCACAAAAGGCTAGAAACCATCATGAAGGGCTTGAAGCCACCACAAAGGGTTGTAAACCATCATGAAGGACTTCAAAAACTCACTCTGCACGTTGATGTCAATGTGGCGGCTCCTTTGTGATTTAACAAGACGCTTGGACTTCATTACTGTGTAGGTGCAGCTGTAGGAGCCCGAGAGCTCCTCTCCCGTGATGTCGAGGTCATAGCTGTAGTTCTTCATGGTGGAGACTGCAAATCCAGAGTCCCCATAGAACTGGACCTCTTGAACGTTGTCTGCAGATGAAGGGATGGAGCAGAGGAGTTGGATGGAACTGCCGGGGCTATAAACCTCCTGCTGAGGATCCAGAGATAACATGGGGGCCGTGGGAGCAGCTGAGGATAAAAGACCAATGAACCATCACCGAGATGTCAGTTGAGATCAGGTCAACCATGTAGTGGGTTGGGAGGAATCGCTGAGATCATCCAGTTTCAACACTCATGGTCAGCAAAACCTCTCACCAGACCAGGTTGCCCACAGACCCAGCCAACCTGGCCCTTGGGCACTTCCAGGGATGATGGAGCAGCCACAACCTCCCTGGGCAACCTCTTCCAGCATCTCATCACCTTCACGGTGAGGAGTTTCTTGCCAAGACCTGATCTAAATCCCCCTTCTTTCAGTTGTGGTTGTGTCCCAGTATCCCCTCAGCCTCAGTGAAGGGACTAGAAAAGAATCTCATTGATCTTCAAACTGTTCCGGGGGCAAAGCCAGAGCCTAGGACTCCAGAAGACCTCCTGGAGGTCCCTTGTGGTTTCTCTTCCTTGAGGGCAGAGGGGTAAAAAGAGCCACAAACCTCTGAGAGAAGAGCTCAGAGCAACTGAAATGGCCGATTGGCCTTCAGTTAGGTGCAGACTGTCATTGGTTTCCCACGCCCAGAGGAGGAAAATGTGGGACACCCCCCAAATCCTAAGTAGAGGCTGGTGGGGCTCAGTACCCTGGTGTCTTGGAGGTGACACAGACATTCTTGGATCTGCTACAACAATCAATTCCTGATCCCCCTGAGAAATCCTGGAGCTTTGGGAGAAGCCAGAGGAACGTCATCTGTGCTGGGGCAACCAACTGGTGTTGAACCAAGTGAGACGGCTCAAACCCTTGTGAGCCAAGAGAAGGAGTAACGGGGGAGGTTGCCTGTGGTGAGAGAAACCAGCCCTTTGCCGCGGAGCCCTGGGAGCTCACTCTCAAGGGCTGACTGGCCACTGCTTTGGCATGAAGACACCAAGGTCCCTCATGCTGTGGAGGCACAAAGAACCCCCCTGGCAGCAAGAGAGACTCAAACAGTGCGGGGCTGCGGTTTTCACCATCAGCCCCCTCCGGCCTGCAGCCAGGACAAGAAGCTGCTGAAAGACATCGGAAGAGCTTCTTGCTGAATCCTGGAGCAGTGAGCTGGGACTTGGTTCCCCACTGCTCCTCCTTCTTTCCCTCTCTCCTTTCTCCTCTTTCTCTCTCTCTCTGTGTCTCTCTCTCTCTGACTCTCCATGCTCTCAGCCCTCCCCAGCCTGCAGGCACAATGAGAGACTGAGGTGCTGACAGTCTGTGAAGATCCCCCATCACCACCACCTCACCCTCCGCTGAGATGACAGCCAGAGACCTGCGGAGTTGAGGCAGCAGGTGAAGAAAGCCAGAGCCTGCAGCCCGGAGCAGTGATCTGACCTCTTAACTCCCTTCTCTCCCCGTCCCCCTTCCCTCTCCTCTGCTCTCTGAGTTGGGCACCCAGTAACTTCGGTGATTTCTGTGCCCTCAGAGCCGAACTCTGGGCGATTTTGGGGATTCTCTGTGCTGTCGGGAGGTCGGAACTCCATCAACTTCAACTTCCCTGTGGGATCTACAGAGTCAGCCTCCTCAGTTCAACCCTGAGTGATTCAACTCCATGAACCTGAGTCACTCCCTTCTCTTCAGACGGGGAGGTGACAACCATCAGCCAAGAAATGTGCTGGGTGGCGCCTGGGCTGATGGCACCTGAGTGATAAAGAGAAGAACAACCTACCCTGAACTTGAAGAGTGAAAGGAAGGCTTCTATGGGAAAGAAGCTCCTGCCCGGAGTCCTCCACAAAGTACAAGCAGCTGTAGTTCCCAGCGGTCACCATTGTAGCCGTCAACTGGTAGGAGACGATGGGCAGGGTGTAGGGTGCTCGCTGGTGGATTTGCTCTCCACGCTGATTGAAGAAGCGAAAACCTCTGACTTTGCTCCTAGTCACAGCCTGACACCTGATGGTGACGTCTTCTCCTTCATAGTAGACGTCGTAAAGGGGGTCTGTGAAGATGGCTGGGGCTGGCAGAGGGTCTGGCGGAGAAAGGAAGGACTTTTGGAGGACAGAAGGGAACTTCTGAGAGGGAAGAGAACACGAGAGACCCCTTTTCTCTTCAGGGGCCACCAACTGAACCTTGGTGGCCTCTTCAGGCTGGAGCAACTGGTCACACAATCCAGACTGGTGGGGTCGGAAGGGACCTTTTGAAGATCATCTAGTCCAACCCCCATCCTTGTTAGAGCAAGATCCCCTTGAGAAGGTCCCACAGGATCTTCTTCCAAACCCAGGAGGGTTCAGGATGTCTCCCACAACCTCAGTCAGTTCCCTCAAAGTCCAGAAGTTCCCTCCTCATGTTCAGGTGGAACCTCCTGGACTCCACTTGGTGCCCAGTCAGCTGTTAGATACTAATCAGCAATCGATCAGATCCCCTCCTCAGCTCCCTCAGCCTCTCCTAAAAGGAAGATGCTCCAACCCTGCTGAGGATCTGCACTGCTCTACCCTGGACCTTCTCCAGAAGCTCTTTGTCCTTGAACTCAGGAGCCCAGAATGGAAACCAGGACAGCAGAGCAGAGGGGAAGAACCTCCCTTGACGCATTCTTCTTCCCAGGAGACCTTGGACCTTCCTGGCCACCAAGGCTCGTGGTGGCCCCTCTCAGGAGGGGTCAGGCTGCACTTACCCCCACTCCAGGAGCTGGCCGGGAGCAGCAGCAGGAAGAAGGTTGTGAGAGAAGACCATTGGGACCACCAGTGGGAGGAGGCTGCAGGAAGGAGACAGCAGAGGTCACTCTCTAAGACACCCTGGTCCTGTCGGCCACCAGTCTACCTAAACCCACTGGCCTCTTCCCAGACCCAGTGGCCTGGGGTGACCAGGACTGGCCCAGTGTAGAGGGGAAAGGGAAAGTGGAACTGCTGATGGGACTGCATTTCTCAAGAGGCTGAACCAGTGAAAATAAACTGGTGGAGCTGAACTGGGAAAGAGGAGAGGAGGTGGAAGAGGGACTGGGAGGAACTGGTGGGAAACTGGAGGGAACCCCAGAGGGAAAGAAAGAGGACATGGAGGTGGGAAAAGAGGGGGAAGATAGGGTGGAGAGGAATGAAGAGGAAGGGAGAAGGTGAGAAATGAGGGAGAGGAGGGGGAGGAGGAGACAAGAAGGAGAGGAGAGGACTCACCTAAGGCCATCCCAAGGTGGTGGCTGCTGGCCCTGGGTGTAATCCAGGCCTTGGTGGTTGCCTGTCCAGGAGAGGAAGGAGCTGCCTGCTCTGTCTGTCCTGCGTTGTCCATCTATCCGACTGGTGGCAGGGGGCCGGAAGGGGAAGTGCTGCATAATGAACCCACAGCCTGGGTGAAGTGGCATGCTGGCCGCTGTGAGTCCAGAGGATGTCATCACATTCTCCTAGAGCTCCTCCTCCCTTCATGCTTCTGGCTGATTGCAGCTACAAGGTGGCTCCTTCAACTGGTCCACAAGGTTAGAGATCAACCAGCAGAGAACTGAAGGATCACTGAGGTTGGAGAAGACCTTCAGGATCATCCAGTCCAACCCTGAATCCAACTGGCTCAACTCTAAACCCTACTGGCCAACCCAACCCCGAACCCTGTCCCTGAGCACCAGATCCACCCCCCAACTGTTAAACCCGGCCAGGGGTGACCACTCAAGCCCCTCCCTAGGCAGCCTGTTGCAGGGGCTGATGACCCTTCCTGTGGAGAAGTTTCTCAACTTCCCCTGGGCCATCTGGGGCTGTTTCCTCTTGCCCTGTCTCTTGTTCCTTGAGAAGAGCCCAACCCCCACCTCTCCCCACCCTCCTGTCAGACAGTTGTAGACAACAAAGTCTTCTCTCCTCCAAACTAACTAAGGAGCTCCAGCCCCTTCCCCAGCTTTGTTGCCCCCTCTACAGCCCCCACAGTGTAGCAGGACCCCAGGTGGGTTGGTGCCACTAGCAAGTCCCTCTGGTAGCAGCCACAGGGCAGGAGCAGGGTATCAACCTGATATCAACCACTGAGACATCATGGTCACGGTGATGTGGGAAGGGAACTATGAGGCAACCACTGTGTGGGCAACCACAACCCCTTGTGGGAACACAATTGATGTCTGGGTGTCCAGCTGCACCCAGGACAACCAACCCAGCTCCCTCTGCTTCACCTCTCCACACACAACCCTCTCCAGGCTCCTCTCCTCCTCACCCTCTCCCTTTCCTCGTCCTTCTCCTTCTACTCTCCTCCTGGAGAGAGGAATCTACTGGAGAGAGACTGAGATTTAGTGGAAACAGACTGGGATCTAGTGGAGACAGACTGGGATTTAAAGAAGAGTCTGGGATAGTAGAGAGAAACTGGCATCTCCTGGAGAGAGACTGGGATCTACTGGAGTAGAGACTGGGATTAGCAGAACCATGAGGATCTGAGGGGGGCGGGGTGGGCAAGAGGAAGGAGCCAGTTTATTCCCAGTGGTGGCCAGTAACAGGACTGGGAATGATGGGGAGAAGCTGGATCATGGAGTCCTCCCAAACCTCCCAAACCCACTTGGATGTTTCTGTGGGATCTTCTCTGGGGGATCCTGCTCCAAATCCCAAAGGTCCAAGGTCTGGAAGGTCCAAAGTCCAGAAGATCCAAGTCCGGAAGGTCCAAATCCTGCAGATCCAAGGACCAGAACATCTGAATTCCAGAAGGTCCAAATCCCAAAGGTCCAAGATCCAGAAGGTCCAAATCTCAAAGGTCCAAGTCCAAATCCTGAAGGTGCAGAAAGTCCAAATTCCAGAAGGATCTGCTCAATGGGATCAACCAACAGGATCAACCAGGAGATGAGATCAACCAGTTCCTTCCAGGGTTTCTTCTGGAATTCTGGAGTTTCCTGGTTCCTGGCATCTCAGAGATGGAGAACTCCAATTCCTCCAGGCTCCAACCACAGGAGGTCCTTCCCAGATGAAATCCAGTAGGAAACTCTGCAGTGGTGCAGTGGGAATTGGGGACCTCATGGTCACTCCCCACTGAATGAAACCAGGAAGAGCTGCCCCAAGGAGGAAATGGATGTTCCTCACCCCACAGCCTCCTGGGAAATGTAGTTCTGTCTTGGAAATCCTTCCAGAACTTGGACCTTCTAGACCTTCAGGGTTGGGACCTTCAGGCTTTGAACCTTCTGGACCTTGGGTCTTTGGGATTTGGACCTTCTGGACCTTGGAACTTCCTGGATTTTCATAGAATCATTAGGGATTGGAAGGGACCCCAAAAGACCATCCAGTCCCATCCCCCTGCCACAGCAGGATCACTTCACTGGAGAAATTAACCTAACCACCTGATCATCCAGTTCCAACGCCCCCCACCATGGGCAGGGACACCCCACTCTAGACCAGGCTGGCCAGAGCCTCATCCAGCCTGGCCTTAAACACCTCCAGGG